>JAIOTZ010000268.1:0-68931 GCA_023374045.1 Limonium bicolor
ATACTGGAGAATAAAGAAGAAAACAGAGGAAGAGCATCTTAAAGCGATTTCTCCTCCTCTCACTCCCAAGGATTATCATCATCGTCATATTTCATCACTTCTCCATGATGATGACGAAGCTTATAACCTTACCAGGTCTAGCTCTCTGCCACCCTTACCGTCCAACACAACAGCGGAAGCTTTAGAGGAGGAGGAGGAAGAGGATGTGAAGAAAAAACTGCGAAACAGCTGCTGGTGAGTTAATAATTCCATTGAAAAACAGAGTTTGGTCCCTTACAATACAAAGAAAGAAAGAAGAGATGGTATTAATAATTTCTTTTGGTTGTTTCTTTGTTGATGTGAAGGTGGACTAGATGTACCTCTGCCTTTCTAAATGAGCCGTCGGTGTTGATGAACGTGGCGGAGGAGCGGAAATCATCAGCGAAGTTTAAGTATACGCCGCAACATAATGTTATGAATACAAGGTTGGAGAAGACTACTACTGCTACAAACACAAGAATCAAAATCTAGAAAGCTCATGAAAAAGAAGTGTTTTTGTTCTGCAGGGTTGTTTGATTTGAGCTATATAACTATAGCAGGCTTTTATTTTACTGTTATTGTGTGTTTTGTGTATAATATATAGTTGACTAGAGAGTCTATATACGAAATCGGAATTGGGTGTATTAGTTTTGTATTATATTATATGTATGACGAAATTGTTGTTTATGGTTATACAATGGTGTTGTACTGTAAGTTAGTCACAGTTTTCGTTTCAGCTGTAATCTTTTTTTTTTTTTTTTTTTGTAGAATTCTCATTAAATGAAAGTTATACTAGTGTTAACAAAGCACAGACTTTTCAAATAACAACTGTTAATTTAAATTTTACTTAATTCTCGGATCACCATGCATATCATAATTTCGTAAAGCTTCTATTAATTGTATCTAAATTTATATCAAAATTAATTAAAATATAATAAACTGCGGGCATGGTGTGTACTATTTTTTATTTAAACCAAGAATAACAATTCATTAGCACCATGATACCTTAAAGTTGAAAATCCAAACCAAGTTAACAAACAACAACCGGCTACACAAACTTGGGAAATTAACTCTTATTTGCAATCACGACTTTTAAAACTAATAATGATTTCTGGGATTGCACAAGAGTCGGTCTGCTTTCCTGCCCAAGAGGGTTTTCTGGTAAGGAATTTTCCCATTAGTCACCCCTTCATCTCCCACTACATGCGTTCAGTCAGTAATCCTTCCACTTATCGTTTCCAACGATTCTGTCAATGGATTATGGACAATACTACACGTTTCAGTTCCCATTAAGCAACAAGTATCGATTAAAAACATGCAGTTATCATTAGCTCTAGCCTAGATTTGTATGGCATCTTTCGCTGCCTTTACATCCACTACATAAACCCTACTTGGGTATACGATCAGACCACATCCAATTCTTCTTCCAAGCTTGCTCATCATCCACATAGCAGAAACATCTTAACGTGCCTCCAACGTATATTACTTTGCTTTTCCAAACTCTTTTCGATCCGCCCGCCCTTCATATGATGGCGACTCCACCACCACAAAAACCAGTCGATCAATTGGCTTCTCACGGTGCCTAGCTCTCACTCACTGCTGCTGAAGAAGAGTCAGTTCAAGTTGATGACTTGCTCGATACCGGTTCTGAAGCTTTGACCCAATGTTGTTTCTTGGGGAAATTACTGATCCACCGCTATGTGGATACAAAGGTCCTCGAACGTACTTTAGCAAAGGCGTGGAAATGCGAATATACTCTTCGAGTTCGCAACTTGGAAGGGGGGATTTTTCTGTTCCGATTGCCGGATGAAGCTTTTGTGGCATCGATTCTCTCTCGCGGTCCATGGACCCATGACGGGAGCTTGCTGGTCCTTTCCGCCATCGACAAAGCAACACCTCCCAGGGATCATGCTTTCAAGTGGGTACCCTTCTAGGTTCACGTACATGATATACCTCTGCAGTTTATGAGTCATTTGTTCACAAAGCGTCTGGGGGATAAGATTGGTGTTTTCATGGAGTATGCAGAGTTCGATCGTCTCAAGGTGGGTTCATATATGCGACTGAAAATCAATATTGATGTAACTCGTCCTCTTCTCCGCTTTACCACCATTTCTATTGAAGGAAGACCAACTGTCTCTGACTTATGAGAGGTTGCCAAACCTGTGTTTTTTGTGTGGTCGCTTCACCCATGTCATCCGCGACTGCCCATATCGCACGGAAGCTACGCAGGAGGAGCTCAACTATGGTGTTTGGCTCAAGGCCGGGACGGCTGGTACTCCAAGACCACTATTCGATTCCCGTGGGGAAGGCAGTTCCGCTACCAGAGAACATTCCCCCCCCCCCCCCCCCCCCCCCCCCGCGCCCCGCTCTAGTTCCTATGGTTTCTGTGGACGCTGATGATGCTGTTATGCATGGTGGTTCTCAGTTTATGGTAGATATAAATCAAGATCCTGCTATGGAGGATGGGGAGGTTCCTCAGTCGCCTACTACATCAAATGGCCGTAAGAGGAAGCTCACTACGGTGCAGGAATCGTCATCTGAGTCAAAGATTCAAGAAGTCTATGCCATGGAGGAAGTCACTAAGAGGGGTAAGGGTAACGCCTCCCAAGCTGATACAGCGGCGATGCTGGGTAACACCCAGTGTCACCCGTCATAATGTCGATTCTGGCTGCGAACTATCGGGGTTTGGGTGCTGCTGCCGCAGTTCGCTGGATTAGGGATGTGATCGATCTACAAGCACCGACTTTTGTGTTCCTATCCGAGACTAAGTTGTCTTCTTTTGAACTACGGTCTTTTGCTAGATACTATTCCAAATATTTCTGGGTGGGTGGGGGATAGTATAGGTCGAAAAGCTGGGGTAGCTTTCTTTTGGTTAATGAATCAAGATGTAACTGTGCTTAGTATTTCTAGCCACCATGTTGACGTTGTAATAGGAGCTCAGGGGGGAAATCAGTGGCATTTTTCGGGGTTGTATGGTTGGTCTGATCTTTCTCATAAATGGAAAACTTGGAATTTAATTCGGTATCTCAAGTCTCAATGGGATGGACCATGGGTTCTGGGAGGTGATTTCAATGAGGTGCTCTATGTTCAAGAACATTTTGGGCGGGGAAATCGTTCCTCCGCAATAATGACTGATTTTCGTTCTTGTCTGTTAGATTGTGATCTTCATGACTTAAAGTTACAGAGGATCAAGGTTCACCTTCACAAATAAAAGCAAAACTCATAGGCATGCAAGAAGTCGACTGAATCGCTTTCTCTATAATGGCTCATGGTTAGCTCAGTTTCCAACAGCAACAAATTTTCACTTACCTTGGGGTCATTCAGACCATAAACCAATCAAACTGGTCCTATACCCATTGCATCATAGTGGACCAAAGCCTTTTAGATTCGAAAATTACTGGGCAAATAATGCACAATGTAAGTCATTAGTCCAATCAGTGTGGCATAATTCAGGGCGGGATTACTGTCACAAAGTCAAGAAATGTGGACAGCAGCTTCGGTGGTGGGGTTCGCAGCAAATCTAGATTGAAAAGCGTCTTCTACAACAAACAAGGCAGGCGATTGATCTAGTAGCCACTGCCGCGCCTTCTGAAGCTAATATTGATCGCTGCAGTTCTCTTAACTCAACTTTGGATTCACTTCTGTTTAAGGAAGAAGTTCGCCTACAACAGAGATCACGGCAAAATTGGCTGTCCTGTGGAGACTGAAACTCGGCCTTCTTTTTCTCGTCACCGAATGAGATCTCGCCAGAATTTCATTTACACTTATCATTAGATCATTATGCTTCGCAAACATCCTGGGCAGGAATTGAGCAAGTCGCACGTCACTATTTCCAAAATTTGTTTACCTCCTCCAACCCTCTGCAAGATCCTCATCTTTTGGCCTGTGTGGCGAACAGAGTTCCATCAGATTTTCACCAGGCATGGGCCAGCCTTATACACCATTGGAGGTGATCAAGGCTTTTAATCAAATGCATCCTGGAAAGGCTCCAAAACCTGATGGGATTAATGGGACCTTCATGCGTACCTACTGGCCCATAATCAATGCAGACTTTCTCAACACGTGCTTATCTTTCCTAAATAACAACATATTACCACCAACTTTGAATGACACTCATATCGTTTTAATACCAAAGTCACCAGGAGCAGTTTCCATTAAAGATTTCAAGCCAATTTCTTTGTGCAATACCATATATCGGGTGATCTCCATGGTACTAGTTAATCGGGTTGCAGATGTTCTTTCATCAGTCATCTCACACAACCAAGCTGCTTTTGTACATAATAGAATGATATCAGATCAGGTCATGCTCTCCCATGAAATCATACACACCATGCGTCGCTCAAAGGCTAAGACCAAAGGGCATTTTGCATATAAAGTTGATATGTCAAAGGATTTTGACCGAATCGAATGGTCTTTTGTTTTAGACATCCTCTCAAGCATGGGCTTCCACGCCTCTTGGATTTCAATGGTTCGACAATGTATCACAACAGTTCAAAATACAATACTTATTAATGGTTATCCTGGTCACTCTTTTGCTCCCAAGCGTGGCCTTAGACAAGGCGATCCCTTCTCACCCATTCTGTTCATTATCTACATGGATTCGTTAACATCTGCGTTGAAGCTTGCTACAGAAGTTGGGTTATACCAACCTTTTTCGCTACCAGGCCTTACTACTCATATCTCGAATTTGTTATTTGCGGATGATATAGTTACTTTTGGAGAAGCAACTGCCTCTAATGCACAGACTCTTAGTAGTATCCTACATGATTTCAAAAGTTCATCGGGCCAAAGTATCAACATGACCAAGTTTGCTGTTATGTTTTCCTCGAGCTTGCATCAATCTTTAAAACAAGCAGTGGCAGGCAATCTTCAAGCGCGTCCAGTCAAAAATCTGGGTACATATCTCGGCTTCCCTAGTACTATTGGCTAGAAGAAATGTTTAGTTTTCAACTATATTAAAGACCGGGTTGCAAAACGTATTTAGAGTTGGTCCAAACAAGTTTCCCAGGCAGGACAGACTCTTTTGGTTAAGGCAGTCCTCCAGGCCATACCATCTTATGCTATGCCGATCATCCTTCTACCCAGATCATTACTTAATAAAATCCAGCAGATGATTAGTAGTTTCTGGTGGGGGGTAGTACACACTCAACGACTATTCGATGGACAAATTAGTCCACTTTATGTACATACAAGGCATCGGGTGGTCTGGGTTTTAGACAATTACATAGTTTTATCGAGCGCTTCTTACTAAGCAATTTTGGAGGCTAATGGTGGAACCTGGCTCCTTACTCTCTCAATTTTACCATGCAAAGTATGTGAGAAATTCTATGTGGCTGACGGTGCAGGCACACAATGCAGCTAGTCCAATTTGGCGGGCTTTACTCAGTGTATGCGATGTCATTGAGTATGGAGCGCGTAGAGCTATTGTCAATGGCAGGGAAACAAAGTTTACTGATTGATGGCTGCCTTCCAAGCTGGGTGGGAGATTATTTATGTGGAAGCTACCTCCGATTGTTATGCAATATTCCTCAATAGCAACTCTAATTTTACTAGATCATAGTTGGAATACTGCTTTATTGCGACAGTGGTGTGATGAGTCCGACATTGAGCATGTTCTTAGAGTCCCCTTGCCGCAACCACACCCTGATATGACAACCTCTAGTGACCAATGGTTTTGGGGTCTTTCTAAGTCTGGCATGTTTACAGTCTCATCAGCTTATTATACAGCTTTGGCTATGAAAAATACCCCCATCCCAGCCCTTCACAAGTCGTATATAAAGCAAAGGTCTTTAAAGTCATCTGGCATCTAGATGTCCCCTCAAGGATCAGATTGGTTGGATGGAAGCTGCTAGTCTCGAAGATTGCATGCAAAACAGTTATCAAAGATAGAATCAAAATTGAGATGCCCACGGCATGTCTTCTCTGTGGCTTCACACATGAGACTATGCTGCATTCATTATATAGATGCCCAGTTGTTCAACGTCTTTGGAGTAGGTTTGGTTATCAGCTGCCACAAAGGATTGAAACAGATCTTACTTTACAACATTGGTTTTTTCAGTTTTGTCTAGAGCAGTCAAAGACAAGGATGGCTTCTTATTTGTGCTTTTTATGAAAAATATGGTTTGCACGATGCCAAACATCACACGGATGTGCACAGACCTTTGATCAAGGATGGTGTCAGGCTGATAGTTTTCTCCAGCATTCTAGTTCCACGCAAGCCTCTTTATCCACAGCTCTGGAAATGCACCGCTCTAATAATCCCCACATGCTTGAAGTTTTTGTTGACGCCAGTATTGACAAGCGGGATAGAGTGGGCTTAGCCTGGGTAGCAAGGTCTCTAGCACAGATTTTAAGGATTGGAAGTGCTAGGTATCAAGCAAGTGTTAACATTGCTGATGCGGAAGCTTGTGCTATTGAGTTGGCATTGGATGAGGCATCTACACTAGGGCTGACTTCATTACGTGTTCTCTCTAACTGTAAGTCCATCATACACTACTTAGATACGGGTGAAATTTCATCTTTGTTGCCCTCCACCACATGAATTTTAGATAGGATCATGAGTAAGTTGGGGCCTTATAATGAAGTTTTATGGTTTTATATAGCAAGGGAAGCAAATGTATCAACGCACTGTTTAGCTAACCATGCCCGATGTATGCGTGTAACGGGTTCATAGACTCCGGATAACATACCGGAAACTGTACTCAAACTTGTTACTTAATGAAATCCTTTCTCTTAAAAAAACTCTTATTTGCAACAAAGGATGTAGTACAAGCAGATCAAAACCTAACCTATCAAGATGTACATCCTTTTGTCTTCCACGTGAGAGCTCTTCTCTCTCTACCAAAAGAGAGTTTGTTTTAGTTCCCCTCTCCCACTTTGTCCTTGAACTAATTTACTCCTCAATGACTGTCTTTTTGGATGGGTTCATCTCTGCTTTCTCTCTCCTGGTCGACATTCTCCTCGATGGAGGATCTGGATGTCACGGTGACAAGTATTTCTAATGGATACTTAGCTTGTTTAAGTGCAATAAGATGACAAGCGCTCCAGCAATGGTGTTTCAGAGCTCTCTCCTCCACTCTCCATAGCTTTTCCACCAAACTGAGGTGGATCAATCCAGCCCAGAGAATTTTCTCCTATGTAGAGGATTTATGAAGTTTTCATCTTTGAGCAGATTGCTAGTGGCTTCAAAGCCGGGTATGAGGAATCGGCTCCTTGCAAGTTTTTTACTTTGGTGTCCAGGTGTTTTTCCCTCCTACAACGTCTTCTTCCTTGGCGAGATCTTGATCCCAGGTTTGCTCTTGTACCCCCACATCATAGACAAAAGCTCCCACATGATAAGGATTTGGAGACCATCACTCTTCATCATCGGGATCATCTACCATGGAGAGAGCAGCTGGCCTCGGTTCATGCATCTGGTCTTCCGGCGAATCACTTTCCTCTGCATCAAAGAAGAACCTGCAACTCCCGGTCTTTCCTTCGCTTTGGACCATTGTTTGGCTCGTATAAAACAGTCCTGATGCTTGATCTTCTTAGCCGCAAAATTCCACTGATCCACCGCTGTCCAGAGAAGAAGATCGGAAAAAGCAAGCGCCGGACTCCAACGACCATCGTTCTCTCCAATCTTCATCAGAGGCGAGTCGCACAGTGCACAACTTTTCTTCACCTATTTTTTGTTCTGGAACTATCAAGAATGGTAGTTTGTAGAAGGGGGACACTGGTCAGAAAAATCATTTGCTTGTCTCTTATGCATGGGGAATGGTAAGACTTTCTTTTTTAACACGGGATAGCACAAGTGGTGTTGAGCACCTGAAAGTTATACTCCTAGAATTTTATTTTTAGTCTATTATGCGTTATAATTGTGGTCTAGTATAATCTTGCAGATAAGTTGTATTAGTTGGTGTTGGTTTGTCTGGTCTAGTGTTCAATCAAACATAATATCATTCGACTCATTCCCACCTCCAGACTATCATTGCTGAAATTCTACTTATTGGCCAAGGTTGGGCTCTACCTTTGCAATCCAATATAACAGATGCTTCATATGTCTTCTGGATAGGCAACCATCCTTTAGGATCTGGTTGACCTTAGTGACTACCCATTTGGGCTTCTTAGGACATCTTCAGTGGTGATTACTAGGGTGGACCACATGTTCATGCTTGGGTTCTCACCTGTTAGTAGTGTCGACCATGTTTCGGTCAATCTAAGTCCATCTACCAGTTTTTTAAGTAATTCAAAAAAATTGTTAGTCACGTAAGTATCTAGGTTTGTAACCTCTCTTGTTTAATACTATTGTTCCTTATTTTAAAAAAATAAACCTAACCTATCAACGCCACTTTGCAAAAAAAAAATTGTCAAGATGCCTAGATACTTCCAACCTCTGATATGCACCAACATAACTCCATCCAAGTCTGAGTAGAAAGGGGTCAAAGTGAAAATCTTCTTGAGAATTAAGCCCCCTGCATATCCAGTAGAACCAAAGAACAAAACAACTAGTTAACATACGACAAAATATACCAACTGCAAGCACCCCATAACAAAAGTCAAGCAAAAATAGGACCTGGAAACTGTACACCAAAAAGACTTCCAAAACCAACTAACTGCATGAGCAATGTCCATCCCTATGCAGTTAGGAATCCACCTCGTTTCCTTCGGTGACCCCAAGCTTCTCTCAGGGCCGCCGTTGATCATGTCCAAAGGTTCCCCCACTCTCATCTCCCATGTTATAGAGGATATAATCAGAAGAAAAAAATGAACTCTTTTCTTTTTCTTTCGATTAGCTTCGGTTATCTCGAATTTCAGAATTCTTCCCGGGTAGCATTAACAAGAAGTTGATCAAACTTCCTCTTATTTCCTCCATTGAAGGAGTCTGACTAATCAATGAGCATTAGCATTCGAAGCCAACAAAGGAATATCATTCACAACAACATAAGACTTTACACCTCGTCCATGCTCAAAATCCAATCCATTTTCACCTACATTACCAGATTGACCATCCCCAAGCAACTCTGATACCATTCCATACATAAGATTCCAAGAACCAGATCCATTATGAATACCCTAAAAGATTATTTAGCTTGAAATGCATCAAAACTTAACCAACTTTCATAAGGAGTATTGTAACACCCCACTTTTCTAAGATCGCCCAGTCTTATATAATAACTTAAGTTTTCACAACGGACTTACAAAAAATTTTCCCGGGTGTTTCCGCCACATTCACGCTAGTGAGTGCTAAGACTAACTACAAGATCACACCCCACCCAAAATGGTTATCGGTTCCCTTATAAACTGTTTTCAAAATCACTTCCTAGTCTTTACATCCTTTTACCCCAAAGTTTTGTTTTATATGGATATGATGATAGGAAAGATGGGAGAGAGGTGAGGACTTACATCCCTTTTACATCATCCACCTTTACTACCAAAATGTGCTAGGTTCTTTACAACTTCTTAAAAATATTCAAAGTATTTCTTCACTTGTGACACTGATAAAACCCTCATCCTAGCCTGCCTTGAAGACGTCGATACACTAAAGCTTTTAGGATGAACTTTCTGACAACAACAACTTGAATTCCTGCCACAAGTTCTAGTGAGTTCACGAGGTAAACATCTATGAAGTAGTGGAAGGTGGTTTCATTACCTTCCCATAGAGCCAACCAAAAGTAATCAATCTGCAACCATAAATCACATACACAAAGAAAGGGGTCACAAGTAACGTTAGAGAAACTGAGTAATTCTTGCTACAACCTGTAAAATTCTTTTAGCTTTATAAAACTCTTTAAGACATCATAAGTAAAATCACAATGAATCACAACAAGATATATTATTAGAAACCTCACAAATAACCTTACCAAGGAACATTAACATACACCCACATAATACCATGAAACAACCATGATAACTCCACCTAAACTTTTCTCAGTTTGTTTCCTTCCACTAATCCTCGGGCACACCGGTCTTTTGACAAAAGGCACTAAGATCTTCGGCCCCTTGGATACTTATAACCACCTCACCCTATGTCCTTAAGTGTGCACACCCCAAAAAGGTTAGTTTACCATAGAGTAGATCATAGTGGCTTACCCACAATACATTGGTAGTGGGGAAAATCAGTGTAGAGCTTTGCCAACCATGGCTTATCAATTTTCTTATTCATAACACCATTAATAAGAACAAGTGATTAGGAATATCAAACCATAATCTCATATTGATTAAACAAACACATAACACATCAAGAATATAGCAATATTTGGGCACCATTAAATAGGCAATAACCAAGTTATTCATCCACTTAAACACTTATAATATTCTTAAAACAAGACCTAGATTAAGGTCTAATCACTAAGCATTTTTTACCCACCTTCATACCAAAATAACACCATGACCTTATGAGAAAATATCCATACACCAAGGAAATAAACATCCAAAATCACTCATATATTTTCGGTAGAAACCAAAAACCTAAAACACCTTTTTTTACCTTTAAACTTATCTTTAACTTACCAAACCCCATCTGTACAATAATCCATGAACTTGAAAAACTAAAGGTGGTTAAAGAACCATGAATTTCAACTTAAAACCATGAATTTTACTCAAAGAAAACAACCATATAACTTGCTCCAAAGTTAAGACACCAAACACCAAAAAGTGACCTTAAGCAAACAAGTGTTGTACACAAGAATTACCTGACTCCTCCTGGCCATTCTTCTTCTCAAATCTACTAGGATTAACTAGGATTTAAGGTCTTCCTAAGTCCTCCAAAAATCAGCACTAACTTTCCTAGATCTTCTTATCTTTTGCTTTTGGTTTTCACCCTTCTTTGATTTCAATTTTGGTCTCTCTCTTGCTAACTGATTTCTCTACTTCTTTAGCTTACTTATCTAGGTGAAATAGAAGGATGAAAATCTGGTTTGGAGTAAGGGAGAATGCTTGACCGATGGCCTCTTTAAATAGGCAAAGGAAGGCTTTCTTAAAAACTTGGAAAGCTTAGTTTAGGTGACATCTCATGTAACACCTTCTTCTTTTTATTGGACCATGCTTTGGCTGAATAAAACAAGGACACTTCAAGGGTTATTGGGCAAGGATGAAGGCGGCAACATCAGCAGAAACCATGGGCAGAACAATGCATTAAATGAGCATTAAATGTAGCCACCATTTTAAGGCTTTGTTTGGCCAAGTCTAGCCTCCTTTGCTAAGGCTTGTTTGGCTAGATGTTCTAAGATTACTTAAGCATAAGAAAGGTTGAGATAGTGCTGGTTAACTCCTTGTCTTGGCGCCACTTATATATAAGTATTTAAGGTTAGATTTCTTCATGTAAAGGAAACCTAAATCATCACACCAATGACCATGTGACACCTATTAATGGATCTACGATATAACAACACATTAATGACTAAGTAGAAGTTGGTTATATATAATAAAGTACTAAGCACCTCAAACACATGTTACCTCTCACTAGGTCGTCACCTTGTGCTTACTTCCCACTAGGTTACCACCTCGTGCTTATCTTCACTAGGTCGCCACCTCATGCTTAACTAGCCAATATTGTTGTATCTTAAGGAGAAAAGTAGCTTTAATGGGATAAAATTAACTTTAGAAACATTTATGGCTACTAGGGTTTTACTGGGTTTCTTTAAGTTTCCAAGGCTTTCCTATGGTTCAGGGTTGAATTCATTTATCATTGGTTACAACTTACAAGGGTTTCCTAGGGTTTCCAAGGCTTCCGGGGCTTTCAGGACTATTTTCAGGACTTCAAGGACTTAGGGCTTTCTCATTTTTGGGACTTCCGGGACTTAGGGTTTTCTCACAACTTAGGGTATTCCAAGAATCATCCTCCTCAATGAAATTACAGTAGGGAAGTCCTCATAAGCATGCAGAAACAACCCACAGTTTGAAAAAAATAGATGTCATATTATCATAGGAAATTTGAAATATCGTATCCTTCTCCTCCAAAGAAATTGGTAGACAATGCATGATAGGTTTCTAGATGTTTACGAGTACTTTGATTCAAAGATACCGATACCTCGAGTTTACACTATCTTTCATGATTCTAGTGAACCTCCATAACTTTGCTCCCAACTTTTCAGCAAAGCTAATGTGACATAACCCAACTGAGACATCATAGACTCACAACCAGATCAAAAAATATGATCCTTGGGCACCCTTCTTGGTTCCAACCTTTGCACCGTAAAAAGAGAATCATTAACAGCCCATGGACCTCGGGCAAGGATAACATGTAAAGCTTCCACCTCCTCAATTTTAAGAACACAAATATTTTTTCTGACCCAACAAACCCTAAAGATATCAAAAGCACACCAGATTTGGCTCAAAATGTGCGCCACAGAGCATACCCTTACTTGCTGCTTTGAAAATTCTTACCCAAGATACATCAGTCTTAAGATAAAAGGGCTCCCTCAACTTCAAAAATCTTTATGGTTGTCAAGAAGAGACACTAGAGCAAACAGAATAGAGCAAAACTCAAAACCCAAACTAAAAAGAAGAGATAACTTTACTAAGAAAAGACAACACCGTGATCTGTTCTAATACTAAAAGCGAGGGAGAAGAGGGAGGCAGAAGAATAAGCCCCAGTAGTCGATATAGATAGCATGCAGAATAGGAGAATCTGGAAAAGAGAAGAGTAAGATGTAAGAAAATGAAAAAGTGACACTACCACATACTAAAATGACAAAGTAAATAGTTAACCCACTCCTATAGCCCATAACACATAGAGAAACCAGCCCATCTTGAGGTAGAAAAATTCTTGAGATTCAATGAAAGTGCACATGAGACAAGGCGAAGAAAATGGAAAAGGAGAGAAGAAAGGAGAAGAGGAAAGAACCTCTCGCCAAAGAGAGAAAAGAAAACCCAACTTTGTAATCATTTAACTTTAATTCTAAGGTGCACTATGTTGGATTTGGGTAAGTTGATGACGGATTAAAATGGGATAGTCAAATTAGTGAGCTATTTTCCACCCGTGACATAGATTCGACTCCTCTCCCCATGGTTGTATTATGATTGTATTTCAATAAAAGAAAATAAGAGTTAGGGGCGCATGGAGCTCAACTCTAAGGTATGGTCTTATAGCTATGACCTTCACTATCATCCCTTCTCAATTTTGTTGACCAGAATTCTATCATCCCTTCTAATTAAGTGACTAAAGTTCTGAAATGTGTGGTTTTATGATTCATATTTTTGATGGAGCTCACATCTAACACTGAAACGTGGACATAAAATTAGTGAATTGGGATTAAATTAAACGATTGGTTTTATGGGATTTATCACAAGAATACTCGAACCAATATTATCATCAAATATTTCATCAGTTTCATCACCCTTCACATATAAACACAAACTAGTACTTGGCCACAGTTGGGCCAACTCTACAACTGGGCACACAATGCGAAATTGACGGAACGAACCATTCAAATCTAGCACTATAAGTCAATAAGAACAATTCAACATGAGTCTACAACTTATTAAAAATGTGATTTCTGGAACATATAAGTGGAAATCATGTTACACAATCACGTATTCTAGAACACTCAAACTCGTACATTAATAACAACCTCTTGACATAGTATACATGTAATTCAATCTCTCTCACCAATCCTAAATGATTTTAGGAACATCTAATAACAAAAAATAGGTAATTAAGCTCTCTTAATCTGCTCTCACTTTTAATCACTCACCCTATGCATTTCTCGCATAAGGTATATGTAATCCTGTGAATTCGACTTTTTATCTATCTATACAAAACCAATAAATAAAATTTTAACAAACTTAGGGTTGTTCACTTCGGGGTAATCAGCAGGGGAAACAAATTTTTTCTATGTGGTTGTTTTGTTTTATATTTTAATGATTTTGTTTCCCCAACTTTAAGAATCTAAAACTCCATATCTCTCTTTGTGATTCCTCCCACAATCTTAGGGAAAGGTATTCCCTTTACTTCATCTTTCTATTCTCATTCTCAAACTTAGACAAATATATATATGCTATATAACTTATATAAATATTAACATAGTAGTATATTTTACACACAGATTAATATATGTAATGAATAATTTATATAAATACTTATATATTAATAACTAATTCAACAAATTTAAAACAACATTTTATATATTTTGTATAAATATTAATATATATCAGGTATAATTATATAAAAAAAATATAATATACATATAAATATAAATATATATATTATAATACAAATAAATATTAGTATGTATACTATATATTTATATACATACTAATATATATAATTTCTATAAATAATAAATACTAATACATATTATATATAATTTTGTAAATAATAATAAATACTATTTATAATTTAAATAAATATTAACAGATATTCTATTTAATTTGAATAAATATTGACATATCATTTATAGAAATAAATATTAATATATATTATATTATGATATATAAATATAATATATATTATATAAATTTTGAGATAATAATGAATACTATTAAAGTTTAAATAAATAATAATATTATATATATAATTAAAATAAATATTATTGTATCTGATTTATTATTTATATAAAGATATAATATATATATATAATTTATAATATAAATACTAATCATATATTTACTATATTTTTATATAATATTACTATATATTATATAATTTATGTAAATATTTATTTATATTTTTTATAGTTTAAGACACACATACTATATAAGTTATATAAATATAAGATAATTCCTATAAATATTAATATACATACTATAATTTAACTCAATATTAACGCACATTATTATTTATATAAATAAATATATATTATATATCATTTTAATAATATATATATATATTAAATTCAAACAAGAATAAAAGGAATCATTGAAAATTTTATCCGTTTCTGAGTTATAATCAAATAAACTTATTGATACGGTAGAATCCGTTTCATTCCTTTCTATTCTTTAATTGATTCCTTATCGTTTCAGGTCGATTCATTTTTTTAAAAAAGAAGTCGATTCATTTGGATGAGGCAAAATTTGTTTGCTCGTCAAAATAAAAACACTAACAAACACCAATATACTTGATCAAGCAAAGCTCAAGAAGCCCAGATGACAAAAGGATTCTATGCTGAGTGGGAAAACCTTACAGCAAGATAATGGACGTGCTTATCATGGCGTGGCTGACTGAATACATGATCCCAATTTCTTGGCTACAACTACATGTAGCTATCTGTAGTTACATACATATACATTTGGTCATTTAAAACTGTACAGTTGATCATTCAAAACTGTACTGGTGTATATGTACATGTTTTTTTTTATAGGTGGGGTAGGTTTTGAACCTTGGACCTTTGGTTCAAGGACACCACTCCTCTACCGACCAAGTCACAAGGACTTGGCTGGTGTATATGTACATGTACACATAGAATTGTGATATTTCTAAATTTATACTAAATGTACATACTAACTTTATAAACTGTACAATATACTTATAAAACATGTACTTTTACACTATACAAACTGTACCATGAAAAATGTAGCCAAAGATATAGCTAAGACTGACTGATAATGATTCGGTGATCCTCGCCGACATGATATCTACTTTTGTCACCATTCGGTAGAGGGTGTCTGTTCTTATCACTTTGGTAACTGCTTTATTTATTTATTACTGTGTGGCGGCTGCTTTTTTGATTGATACCACCAAGATGATTATTGACATTTACCAGACAAAAACCACAAGCTCAGGGAGGCAGGCAATGTTGTGAGGTTTTAGAAAATGTTAAATATCTGATGTGGATATAAGTGAAGAATAGAGAGAAGAGAGAGCTAGCTGAACTCCTTAACAACCCAAATAGAAGGGAGACGGACACAATGAAAGAAAGGAAAAAAGAGAACAAAAAAGAGACGATAAGAAGATTGAAATATCTCTAGAGAAAATTACACTGTCCACCCATGACCTTTTGCGAAATTACACTGCCCACCCATGACCTTTCAAATATAACAAAGCCCACCCATGAACTTATATTAATATATCAACCGTCACTCTTTTTCCTTATTTCCGTTTGTCTCTGTTATTGACCATGACTTCTTAATTTAGATGTTGTTTATGCCAAACAGAGCTTAGTAAGAAAATTAAAAAAAACCCAAAACACCCACGTGACTGTTATTGAGGATTCAACTTCGTTGCGGGTTTGCTGGAGCCAGTCGCGACTCTGTCCATTGTCGCTCTCCTTCTGCTGTTTGCTGCTCGACAGTAGTAAGTCACTCCACTGCATCCCTCCCTGCTTGTGATTTGTTCGTAAGTGGCTATATTGGCATGTAATTGTTTCGTTTTTGATTGATGGCGTGTTTGCTGAAGATCCCCCTAATTACGCCAAACTAGGGTTTGGTATATTCGATTTGAAGATATTCGATTTGTGGTAGCAGTCACTCCATTACATCCCTCCCTGCTTGCGATTTGTTCGTAGGTTGCTATATTGGCCTGTACTCATTTCTTTTTTGCTGGATTGCGTGTTTGATTATTCGATTTGAAGATTCCCCTTGGCTCTGTTACGATGTTTAACTGATGCGCGTGGGTTGTCTTCTGATGACCTAGCTTCTTCTGTCATTCCTCTCGCTGCTGTTGTTACTGCTGGTTGCCATCTGTTGCAATGGCTTTGTTATGATGTTTAACTGATCCTGGATTTGTTCATTTGGTCACTGGCTTTGTTATGATGTTTAACTGATCCTAGATTTGTTCTTGTGTCATTCTGTACATTGTTTATCTGTATTGATTACTGGTTTTTATTTTTTGTTCTGCAGGCTTTTTGTTATATTTGATGTATGAGGATGGACGAACATGTGTTAGAGTTGTCATATAATGGATGGAGCTTTTGTTTGCCACCATTAGACCCCGATCTTTATTCAACCATAGAATTGATGAGAGATATATGGAAGGAATGGCAAGACAGCCGATTACGCCTCCAAGTAACCCTACATTTTTCTACAAGCACCCTAAGAGTAAGAAACACATTGAGATCTGCAATGATATGTCTCTACTGAACATGTTCAAAGCTTTTTCCTCAACAGAGAAGATAACCTTGGAGATAAGAGAGGCTGTGAATCGTTCTCTACTAATGGATATGTGGACTGATTTTGAGAAACATCAAGGGTGACCCCAATTCAGATAGAGGAACCAGTTGAAATGTTTCATTCTTCTCCCCCTCCAGCTACTCAACCCAACACTCAATCACATGCTCCTCCCCCTTCAGCTACCCAGCCAAGCACACATTCACATCTTCTCCTCCTGCTGTTCAAACAAACACAACAATCACATCCTCCTACTACCCAACCAAACACTCAATCACATCCTCCTTCTTCTTCAGCTCCTGCTAAAAGAAAACATAAGAAGAAAGCACTTAGGGGGCTGAATCCATCGTTCATAGTGGTAACTACTCCCCGTACAGATGTTGCCTCAAATGAACCATCTACAGTACTTCGATCTGCCCAAACTAGCAACACCACCCCAAAAAGCATTGACCTACAAACTGGGACACATGGGGTTGATAGTGTCCGCCCAGATAATGACATCACTAGTAGAAAAATGATTTAAATGACGAACTTTAAACCACGGTTATACAAACAACCGTCGTTTTAAACATCATAAAACCACGGTTCAAGAGAGAACCGTCGTTTATATTGCACGCTTCATCAGATAAATGACGGTTTTATAAGAAACCGTCGTTATAATTAAAACGCTTAGAAGAAAAACGACGGTTCCGATACAACCGTCGTATAAAGTGATTATAAACCACGGTTCTCTTTCAACCGTCGTTTATTGTTTTGCCCCAAAAATTTAAAACCACGGTTTTAATACAACCGTCGTTTATGCTCCCGTCCATAGGCTTTAAACGACGGTTATAAACCAACCGTCATTTAAAAGCTTTTTTTAATATACCCGACGCTTCCTTCTTCTTCCTTCTGCAGCTTCTTCTCTCGATCGATTTTTTCCCTGTTCCATCCTTGTCGCCGGCGAGCCTCTCCTCCGCCACTGCATCTTGCGCCGTCGACCCATTACTCCACTGCCCTGTGCGTCTTCCCTTAGCTCCCGACATCTAGAGAAGCCGCCGATTTTAAAGCCGCGCGCCGTGAAGCTTCCTCCACCGCCGCTCTCGGTGTCGTCCCGTCGTGAATCCGCACCAGAGCTCCACCAGAGCTCCACCAGCCGCGCCAGAGCTCCACCAGCCTCGCCCTGCCTGAACGCCGCCCCAGCCCTAGCTCTCGATCGGTAATTTTTTTTTTTCTTCATTGTCTGCGCGTCTGTTGTGATGAACGAGCTAGATGTTAGGAACTGCTAGCGTCTGTTGTGATGAACGAGCACTGAAGTTGGAACTGCTAGCGTCTGTTGTGGTGGTTGTTGTTGTTGGTTTCGATGTTGGTGGTGTTTCTTGTTTCAAAGTAGTCCCATGGTAGTGATGGCCATCACGTTTGCATACTCGACAAAGTGAAATCTCTGCCTGTGGATTAATTAAAGAGATTGAAGATAGTAAGCTAGGGTTTAGAGAGAAAAAACAAAATTAAACGAAAATTGGGGAATTGATCAGATGCTTTTGATGCTACTGTAGTTATGGCATTTAGGGTGATATTGTTGTTGTTACTGACAAAAAAAGAAAGAAGAAGAAGAAAAAAGCTTCATTTATGATGACCTCTCAATACGAATCCCTTCTTTGTTAATGCAGGATTAATAACTTGTCGTTTATTTTCAGTTTTTTAGTTGGTTTCTATATTTCTATTTTACCCAGCTTTACTTTGTTCTTGCATTTGTCTTTCATTGAGAATATTTTAATACAATAGTACTTTGAACGTTCTCAAGTTTTTGGAGCTATGTCAAACAATATTAATCTGAACTTCCAATGTTACATTGCCGTGAGATTGTCTGATTAAAACAAAAGAGTGCTATTATGCTGCTATTCTGTTTGGTTATGCCAAAAAAAGTGTGGAGTATCTAATTATACGCAGAGGTCATGCCAAATTTTTTCCAGAATTTGGTTTGTCAAAATATATTCATTTGTTTATTTGTTCAATTAGTCATGTTTTTTAAAATTAAAACTTTATTAGACATTTATGCTGAATAGGTGTTACTACACCGGTTGGATTGTCCACTATCTGTTGCTGTCAACCTCTGCCACCGGTTTGCCTGATCAGAACCCACGGTAAAACACTTGCATTTCTGATTATAATTTTAGAAACAAATAACTAATATATATGTATATATATATATATATATGTACATATATATATAATATTGTCACAAATAAACGTTATACTAAATTCTACTTGTATTCTACAATCATTAGAATATATATTTGCATAGTGTGGTTGAAATGGGGTGGTTGTTTTTGTTCATTGATCATATATATATATACATTTACTATATGCATACTTGTCTGTCTGATAATAATTCGTATGGTTTGCTGAGAATTAATTTTGCTGCTACTGTGTTTGTTTCTGCCTTAAAAAAATGGAGTGTCTAAAAATACGCAAAGGTCATGCCAATTTTTTTCCAGAATTTAAGCTTTGTTCTAATTTCATTGAATAGGTGTTATATACTGCGCGCAAGAGCATTTGTCTACTTCTCCTTCTTCTGTGCTGTTCGCGCTAGCTGACCATCCAGTACTCATCAGGTTGGTATTTAAAATGTTTCAATTTATTTTTGTTTTTCTATTAAACAATGGAAAATCAATTCAAACATAGAATTACCTGTCTGAGATATACCTGATAGAGGTATGTCTTAGATAGTCCCTGTTGGGACTGTCCAATGACCTTTGATCTCACCATCTAGGTTGTGAATGAGTTAATAATATACAGTAGTTCAGTGATAATTTCAGCAGCATTACCCTAGTGTTCTTCTAGTGTACATATAATATGTGAATTGAAACGTACGATTCGTATATATATCTACACTAGGAGAACTGTAGGGTAATGCTGCCGAAATTATCACTGAACTACTGTATATTATTAACTTGTTCCTAGGTGAGATCGAAGGTGATTGGATAGGTTTAGGTTGTTAAATCTGTAAATAAAAAAAAGAGGAGATCAATGGAACGAGTTCACGACATCTGGTGTGTGTTGAAAAAGGAGATGGAGCGCTCAGTGATGTACAGTGACAGATTGGACATCAAGTACCTAGAAGGGGTCAATAAATTTTGCAAAGTCCTTGTTGACAATCTTAAACCAAGGGATAAGGGATATATTCGATGTCCTTGTGTCGATTGCAAGAACGACTTCAAATACCGAGGTGTGGACAAGATTAAGGATCATCTGATTCGCAGAGGGTTTACAGATGATTATGAAGCCATAACAATACTGCATGGTCAACATTCAGTACAAGTGTTTGAATGTGCTGATAACGTCGTTGCAGAACAATCAGAAATGGATGCTTCACAGGATTTTGGGGATACTCAAGATGATTCACTAGGTAGTGATTCAGATGATCAGGAGGACCTTAATGCAATGATGGAAGATGTTGAACAACATTTTTCCAACAAACCCAAATCATTCGAAAATCTGATGCAAGCATCAAAGGAACCGTTGTACAGTGGATGTGAAACGCAAACACAAAACAAATTGAGCGTTGTCCTAAAACTATTCAATCTGAAGGCGAGACATGGATGGAGTGATGTCAGTTTTACAGATCTTTTACAACTGCTGAAGAATGTACTACCAAAGGACAATGTGATACCCACAACAACTTATGAGGCAAAGAAGTTAATGTGTCCGATGGGTATGGAATATAAAAAAATACATGCTTGTCCAAATGGGTGTATGTTGTATTGGAAGGAGAATGAGTTGGATGACCATTGCTCCGAATGTGGGGAATCACGCTATATAAAAAAGGGTGACAGAAACCACATAAGCACTAAGGTGGGCTCTCCTGCGAAGGTGTTGTGGTATCTACCGATAATTCCCCGATTCAAACGTTTGTTTGCAGTTCAGAAAGATGCTGAGAACCTCCGATGGCATGCTACCCATAGAAAGGATGATGGTAAATTGAGACATCCAGCCGATTCTCCACAATGGAGAAACATTGACAGAATATACCCTCAATTCGGTACAGACCCAAGGAACTTAAGACTTGGTTTATGCACTGATGGGATGAACCCTTATGGCACTTTGAGCAGTATACACAGTACTTGGCCTGTTTTATTGACAATATACAATCTGCCACCATGGTTGTGTATGAAACCCAGACATATTCTCCTCTCTCTGTTGATATCGGGTCCAAAACAACCGGGAAACAAAATTGATGTGTTTTTGCAACCACTTATTGACGATTTAAAATTGTTGTGGAATGAAGGTGCGACGGTGTATGATTCATATGGTATGGAAAACTTCACGCTCCGGCTATGTTGTTTTGTACGATCAATGATTTCCCTGCATACGGTAACCTCTCGGGATACACAATTAAAGGAGCTCTAGCGTGCCTATATGTGGAGATAGAACTTGCAGTATACGGTTAAAACACAGTGGAAAAAATGTGTACATGGGCCATCGGAAATTCCTTCCTAAAGGGCACAAATACCGTAAGATGACAAAAGAGTTTGATGGAAAAACGGATCATGCAGTCGCTCGACCACCACTATCTGCTGCTGAGACTTACAATCAGTTGAAGAATGTTGTGAACAACTTCGGTCCACCAATTAAAGCCACTGAAAAAAGCATCTGGAAGAAAAAATCAATATTTTGGGAACTTGAATATTGGCAACATTTAGAGGTGAGACATTGCATTGATGCTATGCACGTGGAGAAAAACATTGGTGAAAGTGTATCTGCGACACTACTAAACGTGAAAGGAAAGACAAAAGACCATTTAAAGGGTAGAAAAGATCTGGTTGAATTGGGTATACGAGAAGAACTCGCGCCACAACAAAGAGGGAAGAGAACATTCTTGCCTCCCGCTTGTCATACATTATCCAAAGAAGAGAAAATAAGTTTTTGTAGTTCTCTTCGTCATATTAAAGTGCCATCCGGTTACTCATCGAACATATTAAAGTGCCATCCGGTTACTCATCCGGTTACCCATCCGGTTACACTGCACGTCAAGATTGTAAATCGACAAACCAGAACAGTGGTGTGCATCTTATCGCTTCACAAGAAATTTTCACAGGAACAAGTCGTAATACACAGAAGAACGAATATTATGGTGTTATTGAGGATATCTGGGTCTTGAATTACACTAGTTATGAAACTTGCGTATTTCGTTGCAAATGGGTGGACAACAAACAGGGATATCGTGAGGAGGATCATGGTATGAAGCTAGTTGATTTAACGACAGCAACTCCTACTGATGAACCTTTATTGTTGCATCAAAGGCAAAACAAGTATTCTACTGTCGTGATCAATCTAATCCCAGATGGTCTATTGTAATGCAGAGTAAAAGATCGATAGTTGGGATTGATAATATTGTTGATGAGGATGAATACGACTGTGAAGATGAAACAGATGTACCTATTCGGTGCCGATGGAGGTAGATAATGTAACTAATTTTGAATATCGAAGGTCCGACCACAATGAAGGATTGTGGATTGAACGATGAAATGTTATTTTGTAAGTTTGATTGACAATATATTATTTAATTTTTGTCATGTTTCAATATTTGATTCAGTAGATGTTCGTATTAACTTGTTAATTGTTGATTATTTTCAGATTATGGATCCTGACGATAGAGTCGAAGAGGACTTAATGTTGGGGCTGGATGATATTGACGATGACGTCCCTACTGAAGAACCACCAGCTGCATCTACTTCGCAGCCCCTCGGAAGGGACGTGGACCGACCCGTGGGTTGAAGGAGAAGAAAGATTCTCCCATCGATTTGATGGGACAAGTACCTCCGACATCGTGGTGGGTCGAAGCAGAAGATACGTTTGGTTCTTGGATTGATGGTAAAATCCCATTGCTCGATTAATAAGGACTGGAAAGATCAAGAAAAGGCAGACAAAGACATCATATGGCAGATGGTGCAGAAGAAGTACAAGGTCGCGGATGAACTTCGGACGAAGATTGAATCACTTCTAGCGACATCACTGCGACAGTTCAAGCATCGGTTGGTAGATGGCTGGATCAACAAACCGGGCTCCAAGAGGTCACCGCCGTGGGTAGTGTACGATGGTATGATCACGGAGGAGGAATGGAAGATATTCTACGACCATCGCCAGACTGAAGAGTTTAAGGTACTTTTACAATTATTCTTTCTTAATTATTTAAGGAATAAAATTTAACAAACATTTTTCTTATTATGTATAACTTACAAATATACAATTTTTGTAACAGTTAAAGCAAGAACAAGCGAGACGTAACCGGGCGAAGAATATCTACAAGCACTTCATGGGGCGAGCTGGATACACGGGGCGGTTGGAGAAGTGGAAGAGCGAGGGCTTACTGACTAAAACTAATGAAGACGGCACTCAGTCAGTTATTGATGATGTTGACGATGCAAGTAGAGTGCAGACATTTATGCTGGGTCGAATGGTGAAAAATGACGAGGGGGTATATGTTTCCCGCAGAGCGAGACTGCTGAGTTGGCGTCCAAGATTGTAAGTATATATATTTAAAAGTTGTTGTTTACTAATTAATAAGTTCATTTCTAATATTTTTGTTAATTTAATATAGTCTGGCTCGACTGAGCGATGGGAGATGGTTCCGGCCCCTCCGTCGCAGGATGATCCACTGAATAAGGCCCTTGGGCAAAAGGATCATCCAGGGCGAGTGCGGGGGCTTGGAGGGGAAGTTCGCCAAAAAGACGTGTTTTCTACGTCTCGATCGAGAGTACCGCAGGCTGAAATGATAGAGAGGATGGTGGATGAACGGGTGCACGACCGGTTGGCGGAGTCGGAAAGACGTCACGCTGAGGAGCTCAGACGTCACGCTGAGGAGCGTCAAGCCTACGAGGAGCGCCTGCGAAGACTTGAGGCTTTAGTATTGGGCCAGGTGCATGCTCCTACACCGACACCTACTCCTACACCGGTGTCTGCTCCTACTGCGACGGCGGATACATCGATAGTGGTCGCCTCTCCTACACCGACACCTACTCATACCCCGGTGTCTGCTCCTACCAGGACGGCGGATACTGTCGATGATCCTACACCGACGTCTGCTCCTACCACGACGGCGGATACTCCGATGGTCGATCATCCTGCACCTTCTTCTCCTACCAGAGACACATTTCCTTATCAAAACCTTTTGGTTTGTTCTTTTTTCCTCCTTAGTTATTTTAATATTATTTTTAAAACAATATAATTTTATTTGCTTGCTTACTGTTGTGAGTTGATGTAGATGGCTAAATCATGTCATCTGTTTCAAGTGTTGGATGGTGGGACTGTGCATGTTGCATTCGGTCGGTTTTACAGACCGGACCGAACTGTGTAGTACATTTCAAGGTCATCCCACCTCTCCACGCTCGTGTGATGGTAGATGATATTGTGCAAGGTCATGTGGACTCTCCCCTTCCGTTGGAGTGGAATGAGTGGAGTAAAATAGGTCAAGCAAAATCTTCAATTGTTCCATGGCCATATTCTCTCATTGATGTCAGTAGTGACAAGGTAAACTATTTAATTACATGCTTACTGTTTAGTTTTTAACTTGACTGTTGACTAATATGTTATTATTTAAAATTTGTATACTATTAGATTGATAAGGAATTAAGACCGGTTAAGAAGAGGAAAGTGGATAAGGGGAAGGAAGTTGTGAAATCAAGTGAGGAGAGTCAGAGGGTGAGAAAGGAAGTGGTGAAACCTTTCGATATGACTCCTAGGAGAGCCTCCATTCTGACACCCAAGTATGTGAAGAAGTTGACAGACAAACAAAAAATGCTATATGACTTTTTCATGACGAAGCCACAGTCTGTCACCAATTTCAACATGAAAGTGTCTAAGCATGTTTTCCACTCCCCCGAGCCCAGAGATCTGATGATTACCGTGAGCGATCTAAGAGAATTTTTGATGGGAGACCTGCTTAACATCTCTGTGATTCAGGCCTATTGTCTGTAAGTATCTTTTAAATTATTAAATTATCTTTCATTTTTTTAAGCTATTTAACATATCTTATGAAAAAATGTTGTTTAGGTGTTTGACTAGTAGACTGCTAGCGAGCAAGAGATTATGTGCCCTCTCTTCTTGTGTCCGCAATTGATGTCAGCAAATCAGGCCGCATTGGATGAGCAAGGATGTGTACAGCATGTGAGGCAGGGATTTTGTTCTGCGGTGCGAAGAAAAAGCAAATATTTGCTGATCCCATATCATCAGATGTAAGTACACAATAACTGTAATTTTTTGCTTCATAATTGTGATATTTAATAATTGTTGTACAAAACATTCTTTGTTTTATCTGTGGCAGCAATCATTGGATGTTGTTGGTGTTGTGTATCGACACCTCATGCTTATTGATACTAGACCCATTGGGCGGCCCTGATGACCTTCGAGAGATCGCTGTAGAGAAATGTTTGAAGGAGTGAGTATTCAAAAATTTTAATGCATTCTGTATTTATTTTAAGCTTGTCCTAGATTATTGACAATAAATGGCTTCATTTTAAAATGTTGTATTTATGCAGGGGTCATAAGCTTGGTTTGAGTGATGTGAAGAAACCATTCTCCATCTTGGACTTCCATTACATACGTGTAAGTAATCATTTAATTTATGTGTTTTTGTATTAAAGTTAAACGTTAATTTTTTGATCTATCTAAAGTTGGTAATCCATGGATGGTGTGATGACAGTGTCCTCAGCAGCCTGATTCACAAAGCTGTGGCTATTATGTGATGCGGTACATGTTCGAGATTGTACAAAATATTGACACGCTTGCTGATGATGACAAGGTAATACCAATCAAAGTTTCAGTTAAAGTTATTGCATTTGAAATAAAAATTGTGTACTAATGATGATCAGTTTCTTTTTATGGACAGATCGTTTCTTATTTCACACAAGCAGGGAGCACGTATTCCAAAGGGGATCTCGACTTTGTAAGAGATCATTTATCACAGTTTGGTGTAAAAACTACTTGAGTGTTTCTTAGATCTTATATCCTAGTGTACGTAGTTAGACTTAGACTTAGACTTTTGTTTTTGCTGAAGCAAAGTAGACTCTCAAAGAGTTTGTAAAGTTCAACTCTCTCTATTTTTGAAAGTTTTCTTTTGCAATTCGTTTTCAATGTTGCAATTCAAACTGGCAACTTGGTTTATGGTTGTGTGGTTGGTTATCAAAAGGGCAATACCAGTTGGATGCCCTGTACAGGTTTATATATATGATTGTATGGTTGTGTTGGAAAACACATTGTGGTAGAGGCTAAAAAACAAAAAAAACTAAAAAAAAAAGAAAAAAAAAACCACGGTTATGTAAAAACCGTGGTTTAAAACGCAATGGAACGACGTTTTAAACCACGGTTCATTAGGAAACCGTCGTATAAAATGAAACGGAAACGGTTATATACCACGGTTCTAGTGTCTAACCGTCGTATAAAGTTATTATATACCACGGTTATTAAACGGAACCGTGGTATAAAATCGGTCTTCCCGCCGACAGAAACGGATATAAACGACGGTCGACGTACAACCGTGGTTTATATTCTGGCTTTTAAACGACGGTTTTGAACCGTGGTTTATTGTCATTTTCGAAAATACGACGCGCGTATTAACCACGGTGCGGAACCGTGGTATATAAGACAAATAACCGTGGTAAAAAACATTTTCTGCACTAGTGTAGTGGTAACTACTCCCCGTACAGATGTTGCCTCAAATGAACCATCTACAGTACTTCGATCTGCCCAAACTAGCAACACCCCCCCCAAAAAGCATTGACCTACAAACTGGGACACATGGGGTTGATAGTGTCCGCCCAGATAATGACATCACTGTTGATAGTTGTTTTGAGCGAGGTGATGGTTCACATGTTGGAGCCGAACAGGCTGATGAAGTTCCTGCTGATGACGGTTGTCCTACCTATTCTGATGATTCATGGTGTCATGTGGACGATGAAAATGATGTTGCCATTGAGACCGACTCTAGTGTTTCAGATGATGAAGATCTTAATGATGATGAAGATGATGATCAACTGGAACAGGTAGAAAAAGTTACTGAAACTGGGTACTACTCTGCAGATGAGGAAGATTGTGCGATAAAGGAACCACAGTATCTGAGAAATGGGACTCACTTTGAGTACCAACCTGATGGGAAGGTAATCTTTATGCCGCATCAGATGTTTGAAAGTAAAAGGGTCTTCTTAGAGGTCATGAAGGATTATGCTTGCCAGGAGGGGATCGATTTACATAGGTTAAGTAATGACCCTGAGAAGTACACAGTCAGGTGCAACAACACTGACACGTGCCCTTGGAGGCTTCATGCATCTCTTCTTCCTGACAGAACCACATTTATGATCAAAACTATCAGAGGTGAGCATGATTGCATGAGAATAGCCAATAATCCAAATGCAACAGTCCCTTGGATCACAAAGAAAATTCTACCCGACATTAGAGCGAACAAGAAACTGACTCCCAAGAACATTATGCATATTATGAGGCAAAAATTTAGTGTTGAGGTCAGTTACATCAAGTGTTTTTGGGCAAGCAAAGTGGCATTGAAGTTGATAGATGGGAACCATGATGAGTCATATGCTAAGCTTCCCATGTATTGCAAGCTAGCTCTTGATAGAAACCCGGGATCTATTATTGACTTGCAGTATCAAGATTGTTTGAATACTTCACCCACATTTTCTAGATTGTTTGTGTGTTTCCATGCTCAGAAGGAAGGATTTCTACATGGCTGCAGGCCTTTTATAGGTGTAGATGGCTGTCATCTCAAAGGACCGTACGGAGGGGTTCTTTTGACAGCAATTGCCATTGATGGAAACAATGGCATCTTCCCTCTTGCGTTTGCTGCTGTCCCAAGTGAATCTACCAACACTTGGAGGTATTTCTTTAATCATCTGAAAAAAATTACTGATTGGGATACAAGACAAAGATGGGTGATAGTGTCTGATCGACAAAAGGTAAAATAACTTTGTTGTATTTTTGCTGTATTTTGTTGTGTTTTAAGAAGTTATTTGATATCTAATCAATTTACTTGTACATTAAGGGTGTTGAACCAGCTTTAACGGAGGAGCTACCAGAAGTAACTCGAAGAATTTGTTGTAGGCATTTGTATGCCAACTTGAAGAAAGACTACCCAGGTACATAGGTTAAGATGTGTACTTTCATTATTTTTCTGTTCTTGTGCCTGATGGCGTTGACTTATACACTTATGTGTTGTATGCAGGATCTTTGATGAGGAGCCTTTTCTGGGAAGCGTCAAAGGCTTACACTGAGCCTTCTCTTGCTGCAACTTTAAAGAAAATTAAGGAGATCTCTGTTTCAGCATTCAATTACTTGAAGGATGCCGATCTTTGTCTATGGGTTCGATACCATATCCCCCAGCACACAAAGGTGATTGAAGTCACTTCAAACTTTGTGGAGTCTTTTAATTCGAAGTTGTCAGATATAAGGACAAAACCCATACTAGCTATGCTAGATGAGTTACGTAGGACAATGATGACTAGGATGCATAAACGAAGAGAAGATTCTGTGAAGCTCAGAGAACCTGTAACTGGGTATGCATCCAAGATTCTGCACAACAACAATCGGCTGAGTAGATCATGTACAGTCAGACCCAGCAGTGATTTCGAATTTGAGGTGGTTGATGCGAACGGATACTTTATAGAATTTGTGGGAAGCGGTACATAATCTGCTATTTTGGGGAAGTAATCAACTACTGTTTTTGGATAGTATGTGGGATGGGGGAACATAGTCGCAAGCATGGTTTTGTTGACATATTTTAAGAAAAGATATTAAGCATCAATGTAATTCAGAACATGTTATTAATCATTAATGTATCCTCCAATATTATGTTCCTTTTCCATTGTGTACGTGTTAGAGATTGATGTTGTTGTGTTTTTCTGCAAACTATATGGAACAGCATGACTGGTGAGCAACAACAATTTTTTCTGGTTGAACTTTGCACTTAAAGTACTGCAACTACCTTCCCTTGACGTTTCTCATTTCTGAAAATCATTGCTGCTGCATTGTTTTTGGCAGCAACTATGCTAGTTCCTGTTTTCGTGAGACTGTACTCTATTTCTGGTTGCACTTTGCTCTGAGTTGTTGATAGTTTGGACTTATGGTCAAATTTTGTTGTCTAATTTTTGGTCATCATTATACTGATATTCAGGTCTGCTATGAATACTTCATTTGGTCATGATTATAATGATATTCAGGTTTGCTATGTACATTATAACAGTAACTACATAACAGGAAAGTTATATTGAAATTGATAGTACAAAGATAACTAAAGAAAAGAGCTGAAACTTGTACAGAACTTGATTGTAAAACACTAGAAATATATTAATGCTTGATAAAGTACATTGTCGGTTCAGATCAGTTACAGTGCAAGAAATGGTGTTTAAAACACCAGAACCAAACTACCACTAACATCATTGAGCACTACACTACACCATACATAATTGGTACAACACAGTTACATTAGGACAGCCAAAATATGCATGATCGCCACTATTACCAAAGCTGCAAACACAATCCGTGTAGTCTTAAGCTGAAGCAATCTAGCCTTCTCCATCTCTTCAAATTTGGTTAGTAGACATTTATTCATATTCCTTAGGTCTTGCAACACAGATTCAATGTCACCGTCACTCCTTTCAAGCCTTTCGAACCCACTAGTTGAAGAAGACGGCTTTGACAAACAATGCTTGGGCGGGTTGACAACTGTCCACCACACGAAGAAGTTGCACTTTTTGGCTGGACAATTATAGAACGGTGTGGAGTAGTTTCTAGCAGTATTAGCCACTTGTAACTGGGCAGAAAGATTGCAGTAGCATCTTAAATCCCCCTTGGGATTAGAGTTGAAACTATGACCACTTGAGGAAGACATTCTGTATAAAAAACCACAAAACAACAATATAAACTCAAGTTCAAAACAGAAAGAATAGCTCAGATTGGTCTTAATGGCCATCATCATTGCTTTTCAGTATGGTTACAACTATTTGTGCGCAACCGCGGTACCTATGGAGCAATAATGTCATAAACCGCTTCAACGCATAACAGCAGAGCAATTACATGAGAGACTGCTTCAACACAGGCCTGAACGCATAATAGTTATGACCAAATGAATAAAGGCCATTTTAATAACAATAATACCAAATGAACAAATCCAGGATCAGTTAAACATCATAACAAAGCCATTGCACCAGATGAGAAACCAGCAGTAACAACAGCAGCAAGAGGAATGACAGAAGAAGCTAGGTCATCAGAAGATAACCCTTCCATCAGTTAAACATCATAACAAAGCCATTGCACCAGATGGCAAACCAGCAGTAACAACAGCAGCAAGAGGAATGACAGAAGAAGCTAGGTCATCAGAAGATAACCCTTCCATCAGTTAAACATCATAACAAAGCCATTGCACCAGATGGCAAACCAGCAGTAACAACAGCAGCAAGAGGAATGACAGAAGAAGCTAGGTCATCAGAAGACAGCCCACGCCATCAGTTAAACATCGTAACAGAGCCAAGGGGAATCTTCAAATCGAATATACCAAACACGTAATCCATCAAAAACGAAATGAGTACAGGCCAATATAGCAACCTACGAACAAATTGCAAGCAGGGAGGGATGTAATGGAGTGACTGCTACCGCAAATCGCAAGCAGGGAGGGATGTAATTAGGGGGATCTTCAGCAAACATGCCATCAATAAAAAACGAAACAATTACAGGCCAATATAGCCACTTACGAACAAATCGCAAGCAGGGAGGGATGCAATGGAGTGACTTACAGTCGAGCAACCCTAGATTAGGGGAATCTTCAAATCGAAATAAAGACAGACTTACAGTCGAGCAACCCTAGATTAGGGGAATCTTCAAATCGAAATAAAGACGGACTTACAGTCGAGCAACCCTAGATTAGGGGAATCTTCAAATCGAAATAAAGACGGACTTACAGTCGAGCAACCCTAATTTCGAAACACAAGATAATTTTTTGCGAGAATGTAACTCGTGATACCAAGGAGGGAAGAACCAAATAACATGGGAGCAGGCGCCAATGAGAGCAGATTTTTCTACCAAGCCAGAGATGGACTTACAGTCGAGCAGCAAATACCAGAAGGAGAGCGACAATGGAGAGAGCAGAAAGAGATCGCGAAGAAGAGAACACAGGCCGCAGTGAAGAAGAAATAACTAAGTTTGGTCAATGAACTAAACTTGGTCAACAATAACAGAGACAAACGGAAATAAGGAAAAAGAGTGACGGTTGATATATTAATATAAGTTCATGGGTGGGCTTTGTTATATTTGAAAGGTCATGGGTGGGCAGTGTAATTTCGCAAAAGGTCATGGGTGGGCAGTGTAATTTTCTCATATCTCTATTATTTAACGGCAAATTTTTGGCTAAAGGTGAATGTAGTCAAGTTGGCTACATCTAAAGACATTTTAGTCAAATTAGAATAAAAAATATTTTTATAGTAGGGTGTTTTATAATTAATGAAGTATACTATAGTGGGACAAAACAGAAAACCAATTCAAAAAAAACATCGGCGCCGATTTTTGTTTTTTTTCTTTTTCTTTTCTTTTTTATCTTTATCACAACAACATTTTAAATAATTGTAACTTTTAATATATAAGTCCAAAATTAAAAAAAATATATCATTGTTCATCTAAATTCAAGCTCTTCAAAACAAGACCAGTCATGGATATATTTTGACAACTTTCAAAAAAATTATTTTTACATGTATACGACGATATTTTAAAGTGAGCATGTATGTACATGTTTTAATGTGAGAATGTACATGTTTTAATGTGATGATGTACATGTTCAGATGTGAGAATGTACATGTTTTTAATGAACATCTGTACATGTTTGTATGATCATCTGTACAAGTTTTCTCCCTTATATGTACAGATTTTAATCTAAGGGTGTACATATTTGATGATTCATACATATTTATGTAACCATCTGTATATTTTTAATGTGATGATGTACATGTTTTTACATGTGAATGTACATGTTTTAATGAACATTTGTACATGTTTGTATGACTATATGTACAAGTTTTATTTAACGTTCTATACATTATACATGTAATTTTTTTAAAAGTTGTCAAAATATATCCATGATGACTGGTCTTGTTTTGAAGATCTTGAATTTAGGTGAACAATGATATAATTTTTTTTCAATTCAGGCTTATATATTAAAAGTTACAAAAATTTAAAGTTTTGTGATAAAAAAAGAAAAAGAAAAAGAAAAAAAAAAGAAAACGTAGGGAAGGGGTGAAAAAAAAACAAAGAAGAATTAACGGCGCGCTCAACTCCTTGATTGTAGCCACCTCTGGCTACAGTTACATGTAGCCAAGACAGACTCTTATTTAACATATTAGTTTGAAAGTTCACTATATAGACTACTAATTGTTAGAAAAATTGTAACAATTAAGATGATAGTAAAAGTATAAAAATTTATAAAATTATTAAATGCCATAAATGTAACAAAATTGAAAAAAATATAAAGATGAAACATAATTGAATATTGTAAGATAAGATTATAAATTTTAAGTTATAAAATTATAATCCAATATGATATAACTCAATTAGAGAACTAAACCCATAATAGAACACAATAAGCTTTTTAAGAAACCGGTTTTTTATTTTAGTTGTTTATTATTTATTAAATGTTAAAAAGGGATCCTTACTATCAAATTATTGGCTCCTACAAAATTATAATATCATGTTTTAGTTATAGTTACAAATATTTAAGTGGAGAAAAATTAAGATGGAGAATCTAGAAACCAAAAAGACAAGATGAAATAGAATTTAATTCTTTTAGAAAATTTTGATTTTTTATATTTGTTAAATATGTTACTAAATTTATTCATTTTATACAATGTTTAATAATTTCTTCAACTTTAAACAAAATTCTAAATTTTTTCAAATATTATTATGTTTTCTAAAAATTTATTTCTTTATAATATTTAATAATTTCTTTATAATTCTCTAGTTACTCTTTCTAATAGTTTTTATAATTATTTATATTTTTAGTAGTATTTTTTTGTAATATTCTGGATTTTGAGGTATAAATGAATACATAAATTAAAAGTTTGTATTTCATAAACTAAGCAACAATCAAATAACATTTTATGAATGCTAAGATATATTTTTTTCGAAACAACCGACAATGCTACTCATTAAGATAACATAACAAGATAATTATAGATGAGTTGATCTGACAAAAGTCTTAAACACCTTAAGGTAAGATAAGGGTGAGGCAAGCCAAAGCAATTAGCTTGGTTCGCATCCTATTCCCCTAGGGAAGGTGCATAAGCAATCCTCAAAAGGACTAACCTTGAGCATCTTGAGTTGACCTTTTAAGCATTCCACGCTTCTTCAAACCTTGACTAACACTGAGTCGATAACCATTCACCCAACAAACACATTAACACTAATTAACCTAATAGCACCCCATTCCTAACTAAGATATAATCATTAACACACCACCGGATAAAATAAATAAAATTAAAAACACTAGGGAACCTACATATGTTCATGAACTTGTTGACGAAGAGCATAATGCACCTAGAAACCATGATTACAATCTGAAAATTGAACATATCAACCTCAGTTACACTACCAACCAGAGCCTATTCAGTTCATCGATATCGACTCCATGACATTCGCATCTCCGTTACCCATCTCGGACTGCTTCCAATTTGTCGCGACCATTGGCCCCTTACCAACACTATTGAACAAAGTATCCATAGCAAGTAAGGTATGAAACGATTGATTAAATCTGTTGGGGAGCCAGCTCGTGGGGGAGATACAATGACACAAACACATGCATGGCGCTTCGCCCCCAATCCACCCCCGTTTTGACCTCGAATTACTTTGTCCTAAAATTGGATTAGTTTTGAGGTTGTCAACTTTGCATAAGTATCATTGTGGTGGAGCTTCAAAAATTCAGTTTGTTTTCAACAGCAGAAGAAGAATAGATGGACCAAAACATAAAGAGAAGAACAGGCAAAAGAAACCACCCGAGAAGGTAGTCATGGTGGAACCTGAGCGAACACTGGAATGTGCTGAAAATGATGGAAAGCGGTAGTCAAGAAAGGAGCTCCCACCAAAGGGAGAAGAGGAATGTCTGACGAAGAGAGTAAGAGTTGCCTTTTTTTTGTATTGTAATTAGTGAATGCTAAGATAATTGAAAGAAAGAGGAATGTCTGTTTCTTGATTACAAATGAACTTAGACATCTTAATCATGGGATTTTATGATTCAATATACATAATTAATTTCATACATTTCTAGTATGATTTTGTTACTATCCTTTCGTTATAAATATGATCCTACCAATCTCTTTAAACTTCAAACGTACAATTTGATCCAAATACCTATACAATGAGGCAAAAACCAAATTTGAGTAAGACCAACCAATAGATAATTTTACCTAATCCTACCAGCAAAACTTGCGTAAATGACATTTCAAACTAGGACGAAATACCTCTACCAAATAGAAGAGAGTGAGTGAGTTCCTTTAAAATCTTATAAAATGAATGACAAACACCAAAATGACTAAACCTAAAATAACAAAAACCCTTCCCGCTTAAAAGGGATCCACCATATCGACGAATGTGAAAGCATACTCATGGAACTAGGTAATAACAGAACAAAAGAATAAAGGGCAGCAAAACATAATATAAAAGAGACATATCCACATGGGGGAAGAACTCATCGACAAAGTGGTTTGATAGAAGTCGTTTGAAATGGCCCCTTCCAATGCTCATAAGGTAAATAAACATTCACTGTCATTGTAGATTAGTATGCATCTAGGAATAATAATATGTACTTTTCTAGTATGTACTTAGGAGGTCTTATTACATGTACTTTATATCTTGACTGGTCTCTATTATCTTATAAATAGGGCATAGTCTCTCGCACACTATATACATATACATATATCATTCCCCTTCTCTGTACATCATACAAATTACCCAGTCTCTGTTACGTGACATACAAGAAATAAGAGATTACTTTGTTTTTGACAAAGTTTGTCATGGCACCAGAGCCCTTCTTGATTTTCCAGTAAAAGATGGACAAAGATCCAACCGGGAAGAAATCAGAAACAAGTAGAGTGAAATCGACTCCCACCATCGATCAGAGTGATCCTCTCTTCGTCGCTACCACCGAGCAAACTGGACAACCACTTGCTCCCAAATTCAGCGGCAAAGGTTTCTTAGGATGGAAATGGACGATGCAAGAGGCGATTTGACCGCTAAAAATAAAATCGGCCTCATTGATGGTACAATCAAACAACCCGATAGCAGCAACAAATTTTGCACCGCGGCATGGAAGCGAGCAAACTCGTTGGTCGTTACTTGGCTCATTCTTCCCTCTCTCTGAATATTGCTCGCAGCGTCATGTACATCAGTAACCCCAAAAAAATTGGGATTGGTTGTGCAGGCGTTTTGAGAAGAAGAATTTGGCGACGCTGCACCACATTAAGAGACAATCGTCAACCTGAGGCAGGGAGAAGACTCGATCACTAATTACTTCATGAGATCGAGAGAAATTTGGGCCCAGTATGACCTAGCAAGACCCGTCGACCAGTGCGACTGTTGCAGCTCTTGTAAATCCGGCGAGAACCAGAAGAAACCTTGCACTTCCTCATGGGTTTGAATAAGTCCTTCTCTCAGTTGCGTGCACAAATCCCAGCCATGAGTCAAACCCCCGGCTTGGAAAACATTTTCGCCCTGGTAATTCAAGAGGAGCAGACAAGAGAAAATGTCGATTCCAGGGATGATACAGAACAATCAATCGCTTTATTCACCAAAGGAGGAGGAAATCCAGCGACAGGGAGACAGAGAGCAAACAACGGAACACCCAATTTCAAGAACCCTAACAAGAAAGGTCCGCCTAAATCCGCCACCGGTTTCAAGAAAGACTTGCCCAAATGCTTGAATTGTGGAAGATGGGGCATTCCCGTGGCGATTGCTGGTGGTTGGTCGGTTTTCCGACTGACGACACGAAGAAATCAAAAGAAACTCGAGTCAGCTCCGTGATTACTGAGCAAGGAAGAACAGTTCAAACAAGCGAAGAGCAAATCCAAGATTTGCCAGTTCCTGGTTTCAGTCCAGACAAATTGCAGCAACTGGTCATGTATCTCGAGCAACAGAAGGGCACAAATGGAGGAGGTAACCAAGCAAGCTTCGGGGAGTTTTCAGGTAACTTCATAACTACATTAAACTCTTTCTCACACATTAACGTGAATGTTAATCCCATGTTTCATGAATTGCAACAATTATGGATTTTAGATTCTGGGGCTACGGAGCATGTTAGTGGAAATGAATGCTTGCTTTCTGAGTGTTAAATCTTGAAACAAAGAAGGATATCATCCTCTCAGATGGGAATAGAAAACGTGTTGTTTCTGTTGGAAATGTGGTGTTCAATGGAGAAGAATGTTGAAAAACATAATGCTGGTTCTAAGTTTTCAGTTTAACATAATTTCCGTTTCCAGATTAATAAGAGACCTAAACGTATCTGTCATTTTCCATGAAAATGCTTGTATTGTGCAGGACTCTAAGAGCAACATCATCGAACAGATTGGAAAAGAAATTGGTGGATTGTATGTTGTTAATGTGACTGCCTTGTGTAGATTTGTGTTGAACAAAAGATGTGTGTCTGCTAGCATGTATTTGAATCCACCTGTCTGTATGAGTTCAAATGTTTCTGTTGGCATGTTTCCAAATGCGTCTGTTTGTATGAATTCAAATGGATCTGCTGGTGTTAACTCAAGTACATCTATTGGTATGAGTTCGAACACTAAACATTCTCAAGCTAATCTTCCAAATAATTATATGCTATGGCATAGTATATTAGGACACATGTCCTTGAAAAGAATGAAAAACATAATACAAGTCAACATACCAAAACACTTAGAAAATGACCCTTTTCCATGTACGATATGTTACAAGGCTAAAGCTAAACGTTTGAAATTTCCCACATCTAGCATCAAAACTAGCGAACCTTTTGAGCTTTTGCATGTAGATGTTTACGGTCCCATAAGAACTCCCACCTTAAATGGTCACAAATATTTTCTCACCCTAGTAGACGATTACACTAGGGCAACTTGGGTTAGTCTACTCAAGCTCAAATCTGAAGCCATGGAACACATCAAAACCTTCATTAATTTAATCGAAAAACAAATGAGCAAACACATTAAGATAATTCAAAGCGATAATGCTAGAGAATTAGGAAAATCTCACAAAGGAACGAAATATTTTGCCAACAAAGGCATTGTGCACCAAACAACTTGCCCTCACACACCCCAGCAGAACGGGGTGGTGGAAAGGAAACAGGGCAACCTAATGGAAATCGCCAAAGCTATCCTTTTCCTATCCGGGTTAGACGACCAGTATTGGGGGTTTTGTGTAGAACACGCAGCATATCTAATCAATAGAATGCCCAGTAAAGCGATTGGAAACTTAACCTCTTTTGAGAAATTATATGGAGAGAAACCCAACTACAATGAAATCAAAAACTTCGGATCTCTATGTTACATGACCAACATAGATCCTAGCAAAGGAAAGTTAGATCCAAGATCATCCGCTTGCGTATATGTTGGGAATGCCAAAAACATAAAAGGCTTCAACGTTCTAACCCTAGAAGGAAAGGATCTCAAGGTCTCAAGAGACATTGTCTTTTTTGAGAACATCTATCCTTTAACAGATAAAGAGTGGACCAGGACCCTAGACAAAAACCAAACCGACAAAGACATCTTCTCTCCTCCATCTATCCAAGTGATGGAAGACGATTCTTGCACGTCTCAGCATTCTGAGATAAGAGAAGAATCTAGTTCCTCCATCCAACAACAACCATCAACCGTAGAGACTCATCAAACTGAAGCTATAGGCCTTAGGAGATCCACCCAAGAACACAAACTTCCTCCAAAATATGATGACTACATTCTCTCTTCTGGTTTGAACCAAGAAGATCCCTTCTCCCCCATCCTTGCTCAAAGGCTTGAGAACACCGACCTCCCTTCTCATTCTAGGACCAACTTGAACACCCTAACTGATCACATACCCAAAACCACCATCCTCTCGTGTTCCTTGCATAAAAACACAAACAGGCTTCTAGCCCATTTGCATGACCTTAATGAGCCCACCAACTACAAATCAGCAAGTAAGGATCCTAGATGGGTCCAAGCCATGGCCACATAATTTGAGGCCTTGAAACAAAACAAAACATGGACCATCACGGACCTACCCAAAGGCAAGTGGGCTATAAGTTGCAAATGGGTTTACAAGGTAAAATTAAAGGCAAACAGAGACATAGAGAGATTTAAAGCCAGATTGGTAGTGCGGGGCTTTACACAAAAATACGGTCTTGATTATGAGGAGCTTTTTCACCTATAATCAAAATGACCATCGTTAGGGCCCTAATAATCATGGCTATCAAAAATAGACGAGTACTTGATCAATTAGACGTCAACAACGCCTTTTTACATGGAGACCTCCATGAAGAGGTCTACATGACCATACCAGAAGGAATAAGGTCAACGGAGAGAATAAAGTGTGTAGACTCCACAAGTCTCTTTACGGCCTAAAACAAGCCTCTCGACAATGGTACGAGAGACTTGCAAACTTCCTACAACACCTAGGATTTCACCACTCCCAAAATGACTACTCCTTGTTTGTCAAGAGGAAAGAGAGCAGCATTACCCTATTGGGAATATACGTGGATGACATTTTGGTTGTTGGAAACGACACCAAGGAAATCAAATCGTTAAAAAGGCAACTCGAGAGAGAGTTTAGAATAAAAGACCTTGGTAGATTGAATTTCTTCCTCGGAATGGAATTCCTTCAATCCAAAGATGGTCTAATCATGTCCCAACAACGATACATCAAACGATCCTTCACGATTTTAATGCCCAAGACATCAAACCATCCGTGTCTCCTCTCCCAATCAACTTGAAACTCCATGAAGAAAGTGGTTCCAAACTAGAAAACCCCACCACTTACAGATGCCTTGTCGGGAAACTCAACTTTCTTACTAACACGAGACCCGACATTTGTTATGCAGTCCAATTCTTGAGCCAATTCCTCAAAAATCCCACTTCAGCCCACTTGAAGGCAGCCTTCCACACCCTCTCCTACGTCAAGGGGACATCAGGCTTCGGCCTATATTTTAACAATGAACCAACATACAAATTGGAGGCCTATTGTGATTCTGATTGGGCCTCTTGCCCAATCACACGAAAATCTATCTCCAGATATTACATTCTTTTAGGTGGTTCCCCCTTGAGTTGGAAGTAAAAGAAACAAACTACAGTGTCCCTGTCATCAGCCGAAGCAGAATACAAGGCCATGCGACAAGTCACGGGGGAACTAAGTTGGCTAAGCAGACTTCTAAATGAAATTGGCATCAAAGATATTGAACCCATACCACTAAAGTGTGATAACTTAGCAGCTATACACATTGCAAGAAACCCTGTCTCTCTGGAACACACTAAACACATAGAGTTAGATTGTCATTTTGTGCGTGAAAAGTTGCAGGCAGGACTTATACAAGTCCAATATGTCCCTAGCACACATCAGCTAGCTGACATGATGACCAAACCTCTCACAGGTAAAAGCTATTATAATTCTTTTGATTCATTGGGTTTACAAAGACAAGAGAAATGGTAGTTTTTTGTTTTCTTCTCGTAGGTACAAATGCTTGAAAGCCACCGGCAGCTGAAGCAAAGAGCACGCCTCTTCATTCTCCATCAGATGCATGGAGGACGTACTCTTTGAGGGGGGGGGGGGTATTAGTATGTATCTAGGAATAATAATATATAATTTTCTAGTATGTACTTAGGAGGTCTTATTACCTGTACTTTATATCTTGACTGGTCCCTATTATCATATAAATAGGACATAGTCTCTTACACACTATATATATACATATATCATTCCCCTTCTCTATACATCATTCAAATTACCCAGTCTTGGTTACGAGACATACAAGAAATAAGATATTACTTTGTTTTTTGACAAAGTTTGTCACATTGTAGAGATAAACGGCATACAACCATACAAGGATAGATTACCAAAATTGGCTAAGCAAATGAAACAATAGCTTTCTCCTTTTGGAACCTATAAACCTTAGGGTGAAACCCTATCTAATCCATACAGTGGCCAAATAAGGTAAAAGTTCCTGCCTTCCCTATCTATCCTTAAGCCCTTATGTAGTATCTATCAACTAAAGGGGAACAAGCAACAACGTAATAGTCGTAAAACACTAAGATAAAGCATAAAGTAAAGTGGTCCCTAACTCCCCTTAACCGTTTGGTGGCTCCAATTACCATTTTGGCTTGTTATGCTCCCCTCTATTAATTATCCTCTGATAAACTTTCTAGGCCTTTTGTTGAGTGGTCCCTGCATCTCTATCATCCCTCCCCCGAACAAGAGCCACCTTGACCTCAAGATGGAAATCATGAATTGGGTGTGGATGAGTTCATAATCTTCCCATGAGTTCTTTGTATTAGGCAGGTTGTCCCATTTGATGAGAACTTCCTCCGAGTTTCCCTGTTGTCAAACTTGGAGCACTGTAGCAGGTTGAATGATCAATCTCATATCCTGAGTTAAGTCTTTGGGTAGGTTGGATATGACTGGAGCAGTAGGATGAGTCTTGCGCAACTAAGAAATGTGGGCAGTATGATGGATGCATGCATCAGGGGGGAGTTTTAACTTGTAATCCATGTTACCCACCCATTTCTCAATCTCGAATGGCCTATAATAGCGTGGGCTGAGTTTGGCATTTCTTTAGGCCATCATGGAGTGATAAATATAAGGTTGTAGCCTGAGAAACACAAAATCTCCCACCTCAAAGTGGACATCAGGAAAATGCTGGTATGTTGGGAATTTCATGTGGTGCTGGGCCTGCAACAAGTGTTGTTTTAGTTCATCCAGAACAAGGTCTTGCTTGTTAAGCTAAGAGTCAACCTGTGACAAAGGAAAATTTAAAGGGGTGTATCTGATGAGGGTTGGGGGATCGCAGCCATACAAGGCTTTGAACGGAGTAGTGTTGAAGTTTTGGTTGTAGGTGGTGTTAAACTAGTACTCTGCCCATGTTAGTCCACTTACGGGGCTGCTGAAAAGCGTAGCAACGGAGGCAGTCTTCGACAATCGATTGACCACTTCCCCTTACCATCTGTTTGGGGGTGATAGGTGGAGCTCATTCAAAGCACAGTGTCAGATTGCTCAAACAGTTCATGCCAAAAGGCACTGGTGAATACCGAGTCACGGTCAGAGACAATGGAATTGGGAAACCCGTGCAAACGTACCACTTCCTTAGTGAATATTACAGCAACATCTTTAGTAATGAATGGGCGTTTAAGCAGCAGGAAGTGTGCATACTTGGTAAGTCTTTCCACTACCATAAAAATAGTATCATAACCATGGACTTTCGGTAGACCAGTGATGAAGTCCATCGAGATGTCCTCCCAAACTTGTTCCGGTACAACGGCTGGAGGATGCCAGTAGGTGATAGGGCGTGTACTTAACCTGTTGGAAGATTGCACAACCTGAAACCCTGAATGTCCCCTGGTTAGTGTTGTGTGATATTCTTGTAGTAACTACAGTATAAAACATGAATTCGAAGATAAAACCAGGCAACCAAGATAGTACAACTTACCACCACGGAGAGCAAAGTCAGGTTTACCATTAGGTCAATTATGAGTTATTGAATGTAATCACACAACTTGGGATCCTACTGGAGTTCATCTTCTTAAATTTCCCATCCATCCAAAGTTGTTGTGGACAACGCATGTAGCTGGGTTTCCTCTTTTCCTAAGAGAGCATCTGCTGCTTGTTTTTCTTTCCCAGCTTGTATTGAAGTTTGAATCCGAATGCCATTACTTTGAGAGCACACTTATCTTGTTCTTCAGTGAGCAGGTGCTTCTCTCATAATTGCTTAAGACTCCTCTGGTTTGTTTTTATTATAAACCTCCATCCCAATAAGTAATGGCGCCACTTGGTTGCTGTGAAAACTATAGCCATTAGTTCCCTTTCATAGATAGACTTAAGCTGCACCTTGGTGGATAAAGCTTGATTGAAATAAGCAATCACTATACCCTCTTTCATCAAGACTGCCCCCAGACCAAATCCAAAAGCATCGATCACCACGGTGAAGGGTTTTAAGAAATCTTGCATTGCCAGAACTGGAGTTGTGGTTAAGGGACGTTTGAGTTCATCAGATGCTGCATGAGCCTTGCTATTCCAATGGAAGGAGTCTTTTCGCAGCAGTGTTGTGAGGGGTGTTACTAGTGTTCCATATCCTTGAACAAACAATCAGTAATAAGTAATAACCAGTTAACTCGAGGAACCCCCGTAGTCCCTTAACTGTCTTAGGCACCGGCCACTCCACCATACATCGCATCTTCTTCGGATCAGCTGCGACACCTTCAGCGGAGATGATATGGCCCAAATATACAAGTCAAGGCTGAAAAAAATTACATTTCATCACATTGGTCACGAGTTTATTTTTTGCCATTACTTGTAACACCGCTTCCAAGTGTTGGAGATGCTCTTGTTTGTCACCACTATAGACCAAAATGTCAATAAAGAAAACCAAAATGAATTTTCTAAGAAAGGGCTGGAAAACCTCATTCATCACCGTTTGGAAAGTGTCTAGTGCATTTCGTATTCCGAATGGAATCACTCAAAACTCATAGTGGCTTGGTGAGTTCAAAATTGAGTCTTGGAGACATCCTCATCTCAAACCGAAATATGGTGGTATCTAGATTTTACGTTCAACTTGGAGATAATTCTGGTGCCATTCAATTCATCAAGAAGTTCGTCAATCACTAGCATTGTGAACTTATTGGGAATTGTAATCTTATTCAAGGATCTATGATCTAAGCAAAAACACGATTCTCAATTTTTCTTTTTTACTAAAAGCGCCGAACTAGAGAACATGCCGTTAGTGAGCTGTATTACTGCTCATTGAACAAGTCCCTTTACAATCCTTTCATTTTTTTGTTTCTTTATAATGTGGATATCTGTAAGGTCGGATGCTTGGCGGGGCTGCTCCGGAGCGTAGGGGGGTGGCATGGTCATGGAACCTCGCGGAAGGTAGGCATATTATCTCCTTGAACACCATTGAGAAATTGTACAGTAAGGCTTTTAACTTCGGGTCTGTTTCCGTGGATAATTCAGTTTTTCCTTAAGTCATTAGAAGAATTACCCGGTTGTGATGCTCCTTCTCAATCATCCGTTGTAGAGTGTGAAGTCCCACTTTGGTGGAATCTGCTTTCCTTGTTGCTCAATTTGAATTGACAGTTGGCTCCAACTCGTGTGAATCTCTCCCAGTGATACCAACCATTCCCAGCCCAGTATACGATTAGTTCCAGTGAGTTGAAGCAATAAGAAATCTTGGATAAACTTGGCTCCCTAAAGGGAAAGTTCAATTCCTCTACAAATCCCCTTACTAGCAACACAATCGCCATTACCCACTACTACCTTGAACGAGATTGTTGGATCGGTGCGAAGCTGCAAAGAATCGACCACGGATTGCAAGATGAAATTGTGCATTGCTTCGCTATCCACAAGTGTTGACATTTTTCTTCCCTTAATTTCCCCTCAAATTTTTATCATTTGTTTGGATGGAATCCCCAGCATAGCGTAGGGACAGATTGGCCTGTAACGTTTCCACCTCTGGGCCGTCATCACCTTTTTCCTCCAGCGGTCCTTGTGCCTCCTCTGGGTTACACACTTCTTCTTCAATGGATAACAATTGCAGTCTAGATGTTTTACAACGCCGGCCTGATTGCAACTTCTCCCTACAATGGTAGCAAAGCCCAAGTGTCCATCACCTTTGGGCCTCGGGATCTGCTGACCAATTGAGCCTAATCAATACGAACGAACTAGTATATGAGTTAGCCAGGGTTTTGGGGGATCATGTTTTTAGAACGTGCCACAGTAATGTTTGACCTGCCGTTGGAACTGATCTTTTCCCCGGGTTGGATAGAAACAAATTATTAATGAGGCCTACCATTTTTGGCCACTCCAACTTTTTGATTTTTCCAACCTGTACACAATACCCTCTCAATGGTGGCATTCTTCTCTTCAATCTCCACCTCTATCGTCATCATCTCTAATAAGCTCTTAGGTTTGAATAACATTGTTTCCGCCCTAATCACCGTTGCTAATCCAACCCTAAAAATACTCATCAGCATCTCCTCAGTTATTGCCTGTTTCACGGACAAATGTTTGAATCGTGGACAGAAATCGGGCATCGTTCCTTCCTGCTTCAACGCCGTCAACTAATTCAGAAGATTTGGGGACTACGCTGAATTGAATCGAAGAACCAACATTTCTTGGAACTCCTCCCATGGTGGTAGCCCAATGTGTGACTCCAACCACGTGAACCAGTGAAGGGCCTCCCTTTCCATACATACCCCAGTTGCTTCTACCCAATCAGAATCGCGTATGCCACGAATGCGGAAATACCTTTCAACGCGGTATGTCCACCCCCCCCCCCCCCGGATCCTCGCCGGTGAAGACTGGCATCTCCATCTTCCTTACCTTGAAATTCTTGTCATCACCATTCTAGGTGTTTCCTCCGCCAGAGCTACCCCTAGACCCATCACCTTCTCGCCTCTACATTACGCGTATCAAGGATTGAAGATTATGTAACAAACTTTCCATGGTGTTTCTCATCTCTGTCACGTCCATCCGCATTTCCTCCATTGACAGTAACTAGCTAGTGCTCCTGATACATCCCCGACCTATTGTGGACGTGTCGTTGACACGTTTGGTATAGATCAAGCAACTTGATAGTTAAGAAGAGGCGCGATAAACACAAGCTGGAAACTCTTATTCGATTGAGAATTTATACACTAGAAATTCACTCAATCTCTCTCCGCCCAACCTATGGACTCCAGAACAATATAGGACTTATCACCAAAGTCCTCTACCCTTCCTAACAGTAGGCCTACGGTCCCCCAACAGTTCTCTAACTAGTCAGTCTACCAAGTACCTGAAGTATCAACTTGATTACCCAGTTTGACTTAGCTCGCTAACTCCCTAGTAATCACAAACAATCAGATACACAATGAATGACTCGTGCTTACACTTGTTGCTTTTCTTTTCATGTGTGTATTCTTGTGTTGTATTAAATGCGGCGTTACATTGAATATTTATACACATAAGCTTGTTAGCTTATAACTACCATCTATTTTGAGCTACACTCTAGGAGTCGTTTGCCTCTTGTTCCCAACAGAATAGCTCTGCACAATATAGGCTGGTCTTCAACTTGATTGTAGGCGCAACCATGACATATGTCACTCACTGGTTGGACACGTTGGAGGCAAGAGCTCAGGTGGTCGATACCACTTGTGATGTCTACTTGCCTGGTCTGATGGCTGCATTAATTACGGGTAATTAATGCCTCTTTATAGCTTAGTTCTTGTCTTGTTATCTTGTTCATAATTGTTCTATCTTTAGCAAGACTTTGTCGTGAAATTTACCAACTCTTATGTGGATGCATGTATTGTTGGTTCACTTGTTCCCAATTGATATATCTGGTCTTTTGATCATGTCTGATGCTGAGAGTCGTTGTTGTGTTGTGCTGGAGTTCCGTGTGAACTAGGAGCTCTATAGACAGATGCCCGACTGGTTGAGCACCAGTCACGAACAGAGTGTGCTTGCAACTTTGCATGCTAAGCCACTCTTTCACCTGTTTACCTGAACTTTATACTTAGACAAGCATGTCAGATAACCAACACTGGTTTGCTATCATCAAAACCTAAGAAACTTGACTTAACATTGACTTCCTCAAATTCTTTTGCTTGGCTATTACAACTTCCATGGTGCGTGTGGTGACCATCCAAGGGACATGCTCTAATACCTGTTTGATAGGAGTCGTTTGAAATGGCCCCTTCCAATGCTCACAAGGTAAATAAACATTCAATGTCATTGTAGAGATAAATGACATACAACCATACAAGGACAGGTTGCCAAAATTGGCTAAGCAAATGAAACAGTAGCTTTTTCCTTTCAGAACCTATGAATCTCAGGGTGAAACCCTGCCTAATCCACACAGTGGCCAAATAGGGTAAAAGTTCCAGATGCCTTGCCTATCTATCCTTAAACCCTTATATAATAGCTATCAACTAAGGGGAAAAAGCAACAACATAATGTTGTTAAACACTAAGATAAAGCATACAGTAAAGTGGTCCCTCACTGTCCTTAACCGCTTGGTGACTCCAATTACCCTTTTGGCTTGTTATGCTCCCCTCTCTTAATTCTCCTCTAATAAACTTTTCATGCCTTTTGTTGAGTGGTCACTGCATCTCTATCATGGTTCGGCTCAAGAACCCCTATACTTATCACTGTTACTGCAAAACAGAAAGGTTCATGCCAAAATTTTGATGTAATGAGAATTAACACACCAAAGAGGACTAAAAGATCATGGATGAGGGGAGACACACAAGGAGCAGAGAAATACGATAAATGATGATGATAGCAGGGCACTTTGGTATTGGTAACTAACAATCAACCAATAAACTAAATTGTGATGTCATTTTTTAAAACTTGAGTATTATGCGAAAGGCACTAACCCAAATGCCCATCTGAGTTCTACATTCCTGTTCAAAAACTAGCCTTGTAACTTATATTTCAAGAGACAAAAATAAAAGAATAGGAGTATTAGGAAATAGTAAATTTGTTACTCTCTCGTCTCATCATGTCCGTTTGTATTTTGATATATTTCTTAATTTTAATATTTAATATATAAGAGAAAATAATTTTATAAACATAAAATTATTAAGTTATAATTTATTAAATAGGATAATTTAGATTTATAAAGTTATTTTATTCTATATATTATACTACCTCTATCCCATTTTGATCTTTTTGTTTATTTTTTGGTATGTTTTTTCACTTTAATATTAAATATATTAGATTAAATAAGTTTATAAAATAAATTTCTATAACATATAGTTTTTCATATAAGAATATATATATAATCATATTATCTTATATGTTAAATATTGAAATCAAACGACATGCATAAATAATACTAAGATTAGGGATATTAAAATCAAACAATATAATCAAATAAGAAATAAGACAATATAGTATATTATAATACTTTATGCATATACTACAATTTTTTTTTTTTTGAACATGCATATACAACAAATGAATGAAACAACAAACTATTTAAGAATATATCGAAAGGTGCACTAAATCCACATACAACAAAACCCATCATCTTTGCAACAACAGCTTGCGCCGTTTGATTGAACCTTAATCAACGAGTATGACAACACCTACACGTGGTCAGCTAGCTTTTTGGAGATTATTCATTCAGCTTTTCAAGGCATCTTCTCTTTCCAACGTGAATATCACGTGGGACTTTTTCCTCCAGCCCAGATCAAAAGAGGACTTGGAAAAACAACAAAGGAAAACTGACACATGTGCAGCAGCGTCTATGGAATGTATAAGCAGATAAATGTATATATCATCGGAGCAGTAACCTTCTACTGTTAATAATTGGCAACATCTCTGTCACCACCTCATCATCAGCTGGTTTCTTGAAATAATTCTTCTCCTCTTTCTGTCCCTTGGACGCTCGAGCCGACACTGGTGGTTCAGCTGGCGGTTTAGCTAATTCTGGTGGTTGAGACTGGTGAAGTAGTGGCTGCATCCAATGGATCTCCTCCGCCAGCACCATCAGCTTGCTTGCACCCGTATCTTTTCCATCAAACTGATCACCTTAAAAGGTCATATATATATATATATATGCATCGGCATAGTTCCAACACCACCAAACAAAACCCCAATGATTTGGGACACTAATTAAAACACATGAGAAGGTGCAGTATCAAAAATTGAAATCATACTAAGATATACTTACCAGTGTTTGACCCATCAACTGACATGGCGGTGGCAGCAGCAGCAGACCACTGGACTAGGATAGGGGCTAGGATTGTTAGTAATGCCCAGAAAGCGAAGATCAGTACAAATGCTCCTCTATTCATATCTTCTTTTTACGTTTCTCAGAGAAAGGACATGGATGTTATGTTACTTGTTTTAGACCCTTTCATTTCATTGGAGGAAAAAGGAAAACGGCAGAAGCAGCATATTTAGCTTCTTGATGTGAAAGGAAAAAGGAAGAAAGAAAGAAAGACCCAGCAACGACTTAGCTGGCCATGTCTTGTTCCTCCCCCTCCATGAGATTTTGGAATTGGAACAGTCGTACAAACAGCAAACAAGTGGCTGCCTTCACATTGCATGACCATTTCAAGAATGTTTGTCTGATCAGTTGACAAGTTTGACCTTTTTTTGTGGTTGTGAGAATATATTTTCATGAACAGGTAGGTAGGTGGCGGGATTAACATTAGGTAATATACATTGTTTATTATTGTTGTAACTCCATAGCTTATAGATTTTGTCTGTTTCGTGTGATTATCACGTTCTATTAGTACAAGAAATTAATCATTTTTAATTCGATCTATATTGTATTCCAAGACACGACGTGTGCTATCAACTTCATTACCAGGTTAGTTGATTTCAGGTCCCATGGGTGTCGGACTCGGCAGATATGCAAGCCACCAACCACTAATATGAACTGGTTTTACTTTAGAAAGAATATTCTCACATTGCAACGCCTAATTGGTCTAAGAATTAGATATACAAGTCTTATATAAGTTACGAGTCTAAAGGTTTAGCTGTTGTGATGGTATATCAGATTCCAGTAACATTAAGCAATCTTCCATAAAAAGTACTACAGAATACTAGTTACTTTTAACAGTGTTGACCAATCTTATTCTCATATCTCAAGTTCAGCTTTGTGGATGATAGTCCAAAATTCAAATCTCGATTCTACTTTTTATATCCTTTTAGTCCAGAAAATATATTAAAACACAATTAGCAAAGAAAAGTAAGGAACAAACAGCAAAGAGAAGAGAACCAACAGGACGATGTGGGGTTGGCGGCGCATTTGATCATTTAGGATGGAAATGAATAAGTAGATTCGTATTCAGTTGTTTTGCGGCATAACACTACAACCCATTCTGCAGTGTTTTCCTTGCCTAAAAGGCTATATATCCATGTACCATCATTCTGAAATTCGCAGTTTGAACCTAGCTATGCCATCAGCGTAACATACAGAAACAGACATCCTACTATTTTAATTCAAAGAATTTTCCAATTTAAAGAAATTTTACCTGATTTTTCAACAAGTTGTGATGAGATGGATGGAGAAACTAACCTGGTTCAGCAGATGTATCTACATGTCAAGTGTCACCGTACACAATCTGTCAAGCTGCTTTGCATCAGAATGCCAGGATCCTTGAAGTACATGAACAGATAGGGAAGCGAATTACTCTGCCTTGTGAGATATAAACCAGCAGAAAAGTTAGTAAGTGTAATTAGGTACCTGATGAAAATATATCACAAGTGCTTCACAGAATCTTCGTATCAGCAGAGAATAGACAAGGTGAATGGCTATTTCTTCCAAAATGGAACCTCAAATTTTACTACTTATAATTGGTGGAAAAAATGTACAAGAGAGGAAGTATCAAAACTCATATTCTAGAATAATACCAGTAAATGGATGATCTGAGCCCAAAAAAAGTTATAGCTGGTAAGACCAGCAGATGCAAAAGGCTAGCACCATCAGCGCCCCACCAAGAGAAAAAAAAAAGCAAAAAAAGCTAGCATGCTCGCATTCTAGGATAACAGCTGCTATACATGTTGATTATAGTATGAATCTGTTACCTCCGGTCAATAATACAAAAAAAAAAAAACAAAGAAAAAAGTGTGTGTGACCCTCGTCTTTTTTTGCTACCCTATAACATATTCACCGCTTCAATCTTTGCGTGTGTCGGAAATGCTTGCCCCTGACTTCTTTCCAGTGTAAGTCTGTAAAACATGCGAAACATTAGATGTGATCAGACTAGTGTAGGTTCTGAAAACCAGATAGTAATGAGTTAGAGGGAGTCAAATTTTACAGAAACAGATGCTCCTCTCCTCTATAATATAAAATAGAGAAAAATATGGTTAACCTCATACCTTCTTCCCGATATTAAACGGGACATATTTGTACTTGATCATATGCATTATCTGACGCTTCATTGTCAGGACAAACAGCAAAATCCAGTAGCAAAGCAGAATTGGCCAGAAAACAGGCACATCAAATAGAGAGAAGAACGTCATACAAAAGGCCACGAGAAATGCCTTAGTGATAGCATACCTGAGCAGAAAGAAGTAAATAAGTTTGCCTATAAACAGTACAAAGAGAGCTCAAACGTTCACCAGAAAGAAATTCGGCTGAGGAAACAAACAAACACCCTCCCTGCTGTCAAAACAAAAAATATGACCGTGATGAAAACATGGATAAACAACAGGCGATTAATATTAATAGGCAACAGAGTTGTTGACATATAGTCTCAAAAATTGGCTGTATGAAAGATCAAAACAGGGCCAGACAGGCTCCGAAAAACTTCTTTGTGAGTATATTACAGACACATCTTAGTAGTTAAGGGGTTAATTAGTAAATGATTAGTCCTAAGCTTTCCTAGTTTGTGAGGGGGGAAGAATAAGCAGGTATTAGGCGTTCTATCATAAGCAAAATAGGACAGTTGGACTCAAGAGAGGATTACGGCCTTGTTGAGAGGATATGGAAGGGGAAAACCCTAGCTTGATTATATCAAATACAACCCCCCACAAGTACATGCTTCAAGTTTATCACTCTCAAATGATAAGACACCTATGCTGAAAAATGAGCAAACATTTTCAATCAAACTACTTAATCATACCTCGTGCCACAGACAACAATTGCAGAAAAATACATTTTTCTATATTTGTTTCCCAAGAGCATAATCCTAGCTTGAATATAAATAAATAAGCTGGAGGTCAAGAAGTGAACATGCAATATTATCAAAGCATTATCAGCATCCATTGTGCAAGGTTATTTGCTGGACTTCACGGAGAACTACAAATCTAAAGTTGGCTATATTTCTTTTCAACTAGATTTGTGTACCCAAAGTCAATCTGCACATTAAATAAATGGAGTGCATTGACGAAGAATTTGGGCCAACTATACATATCTCCAAAACAAGGTTGATTTACCAAGGGCGACCTTTCACACACCAATGAAATTATTGACTGAAATCAAACTCCTTGGATACCCAATGCTGCTTAGTGCTGCTGTTAAAGCTAAATCATTAGCTTTGGGGACTACCATCCTATACATCTTCCCCAAACAAGGAAAGCAGATCAACTTTAATCAGGGTAGTAAAACACATTACCAGAACTTGAATTCAGGAAGCCTGCGGATGAAGGGCTTAAACTCATCTGAATCTTTCATTGGAAGAGAAACCCCATCCATTGCTTCAAGCTCAGGATCAACTTTTGGAGATAAGAACCCGATCAACAGGTTAAGTATGTAGATGCCAAGGCCATAGGAGACAATGTAATACCCTTGAGCATAGTAAACCCGCAGCACATAAATTGAAGCTATAACAAGAGTGACGATCCATCTGTGCGTTGAATGAGGAGTAGACTTATCCAAGTAGAACTGGAACACCCTCGAGAACTCATCTCTCCACTTGGCAAAGGGCTCCATTTTGGAGTCAACATTACCCTCCATTTCTTCCATTAGTCACACTATTGGAATTCACTGCACACAAAAATTTCGATAAATGCCATTCAAGGGCCCACAACGCTGCGCATATTAGGGCAATGATAGGAATTTATCATGTTGGATTAATAAAACAATGAGCATTATTTATATATAGCTTCCACCCTGCTTCGTCAAAAGGGTTTTTACTATGCTTGATTTGGTTTTAATCCGGAGAAAAAAATTCAAGCATAAGAGTTCTGGTGCATGAAGCACATAAATCCAAGGTCATAGTCAGGACTAGAGAATTTGAAAGAGTCGCTTGCAGTTGCTTTCGAAGCCAAATAATGCTTTACATTCTGAACCTAGTAATGAAGTTTCCAATAAATTATTCAACCTTAGTTTTTCATTAACAAAGCATGAAGGCAAAAATCACGTGACAGTGCACTCCATTATTTCCTAACATTGGGTTGGGTACAATAGATCAATCATGCCAGAATACACTGACAATTTCATCGCATGCTGACAGCTTATTTCGGGCAAGCACAACAAGTGAGTAGCATCGGACAGAAGTAATATTTCTCAATGATTCCCGGCAATGTTGCATGTAACTGAAATCGAATCGTGGCGTGGGGAAATAAGTAGGCTCAATATCCCTTATGATGGCCATCTACAGACGATATTTCAGTTCCACGAACGAATTCATCATAGAATTAAGCAGAGGAACCCCGCGTAGGAAGACAATCAACGGCGTGCCAAGAGGCCAGAATCTTGGCGCTAGGACGTATTGAAGAATCGACTAAATTTGGACGCGAAGAACATTTCATGACGAGAAGCATGATCACGTAAGAGAGGGTGCTGTTACCTCCAGCCGAGGAGGAGTTTTACAGAAATTCCCGTCGATATACAATGGAAATCGATAACGACTTCCTGCACGTCGATTCCCTCTTTTCCGTTGGAAAAATTACGAACGACAACGCGCAATGGGAAAGTGTGCACGCTGCCGTACAACCTCAAATAATTTGGGGCAGTTTGTATTCTGGATACCTATTTGAGCAAGAAGTTGCTAGAAGTAATTATGAGATCGACATGCCTCAACTCTGTGATGAATTGTGTGGTGTATAACAGTATTTTGGCACATCCTCCTCACCCCCGAGGCCCCATTTGTGTATATCTTTTTGAGATTAAATTTGGCATATATTTAGAACTGATTACTTTGTTTATTTAACCGGTTTTTCTAATTTGTAGTAAATAGAAGTATTCCCTCATCCCTTTAACTTGATTTTTCACCATGCTACTGAATAAGATTCTATTTCCTATTATACTTCTACTGATCATATGGTTATTGACTCATTACCAATAATTATTAACCAATGATAGGTGAATAATTGACAATTAATGTCATTGACCGACATCTGACAGCTATTAACCATTGACCGGATAGTTAATCGGTTCTTCATTTCATTTTCCACGCTTATATCAAACAATGAAATAAATCAAAATAAATTATTTTTTATTCTTTCCTAAATTCAATTTCCCCGTCCAAAACAAACACCAGAGCCAACAACTTTTTTTGGAAGGAATATTATTCTATTTTATTATTATTTTTTGTCCACATATTCTCTTACAAAATAATTTTATCCGAACTCAGCAAATACATGTGTGTAGACCTCTGATTAAACTTTCCAATGATCAAGGCTTAAAAAGTTTTAACGTTTTTGGGTCTTTCTAACCTTTTGTTTCAAAAGGGAGATTAATACAATTTAAGATTTCATTTGTTATCACTTATCACTTACTTTTTTTTCCTCTTCTCTTTGGTCTTTTTTTTAACAACACACCATTCCATTAAGCATTACATAAGCTTACAATATTGTCAGAATACAATTTAACCATACACACTCATTCCTACCACCCCTACCTAGAGTAGCTAAGACATGAGCACTTGAGTTTTCTGCTCTTGGAACGTGCTCTACATAATCACAAATGTGTACGCACTCAAATAAAGCTCCATTTATTGTCGTGACAAAGCCAGGCTTTCGTATATTAATTAAACACCAACTAAATTAACTAGCATATTATTTACTCTCTAACTTTATTTTGCATCGTAACCTATTATTTTTTTTTCTTTTAGCAAGTGTTGGTGTTGTAATTTTTGTTAGAGGTGGTGGTGCTGTTAGCTATAAAACCCTGACACACATGTGACTGCCATTCAATACTATTCTCACTCAATTATATAAGTTCAAAATTATAGTATTGTTGTTATTGTTAATGGTGATGGTGATGGTGCTGGTTTTAGTGTTCCTGATCTTGTTATTTTTGGTGGTATTGTTGTTGATCAAGTTATTGTTATAGTTGTGTTAGTGTTCATGTTGTTTGGTGAAGTTCATGTTATTGTTCAAGTTATTGTTGTTGTTTAATCAAGTTATTGTTGTTGTTGTTGGCTCATCTGATCAGACCTTGAAGGGATCGGGATAACTTGCTTGTATGCAGAAGTGTTAGGCAAACACTATGGAAGTTTTTGTGTGATAATAAGGTCAGGTGTGTGGTGATAGATGTCAAGTTGGTTCGAACAAGCGTGGGTTTGAGACCTATCGCGAGTTCGGAAGAAGTTGTCTGTATGACCCTGCGAGTTGGGATGCTAGTCTCTTACAACATGTAGATCGTGTGTGCCTTCACACTTAGGTTCAACCCTTCTGGGCTTACCTTGAGTTCTCCTTTCTTTCCTTCATTTGAAGCTGCAATGAAAAAAGTTTAATCTCATGTTGCTGGAAATGAGCATACTGAAGCCAAATTGAATTAGGTTATGGCTGTAGACTCAGTCTCGTGGAATGGCTTGTGGCTAGTTTGTGCTAAGGCCTAAGCTGAGTCTTGTCCTTTTAGAGATCAATGACTCAGATCTTGGGCTTAGCCTAATAGAGTCAGGTCAGATGACTAATTGCTGGCTGCTGAGTGAGACTCATGCTGTCGTGGGAGCATCGCTCCTTTATTGGTACGATGTCATGATCCGATGTTCAAACATCTTTGTCACTTGATCAACGATGAGTGCTTTGAGGGCAAGCAGGTCCTAAAGAACATTATGGGAAGTTGCTAGAGTTTCTTGATGAACCTTTAGACATGCTGGTCAAACTTAACCTTTCGGTTCATTTATGGATGTGAATCGTGTTAAGGTTCTAGATGGTAAACAAATGTTTGGCTTAATGGTTGCAACCAAGAATTGACCCATCAAAGTGTTTGTCGTAGGTGTTGTCACTTTTGTTGCATTAACCGTTCGGCTGAATCGGTCAACTGTTGTTGTACAGCCAGAAACCTGTCCATAGAGACAGTTTTGGAAGTTAAATCACGGTTTGTGTCGGCGTTCTCTCGTTCGAGGGAGGCAAACTCGGTGGAGTGTTGTTTCTTCTGGTTTTCCGACCACGTGGTGGTTCCATCAAAGTTGTTTTGGGTAAGGGGTAGGATGAATGAGGATTTGAAGTGATGGTGAGAATGTTCCCACAAACAATGCCAAATGTTAGAGACAATAGTCTATAGGCTAGAGTGTAACCTGCGGACTTAAGTTAAAGATTACTTGCTTATGAGGTTGAGGTAGTGATTATAACGGAGTGTCAAGAGTAGTGGTGTGAAGGAAGATGACAACAAGATTTATGTGGTTCGATCGTGAATGACCTAGTCCATGGGTGGTATGATAGAGGTTCTTAGTAAGAATCCAAGAGCAGCAATGGAGGTACAAGAGGTACTTACGAGTACTAGGTATGTCTCCTCTCGCTGTGTTGTGTTGTGTTGTAAATGCACATTGATTGATATTTATAAGGAAGGAGACAAGGGGGTTTGGTACGTCTCCCAGATTCATCGCTTGCTTGCTAGCCGGATTGATGATGCAGGGTGCACTTCGAGATGAGGCTTACGTCACCTTTAGGTCACTTTGTCAGAAATGAAGCTTCTTCGTTTTGCTCGGCCGCCCATCCTTAATTGCAAAAAGGACACTTGCTATCTCAGGAAATCAATGGCGTGTTATAGAAGCATGCAAGCTGGTAACCATGAGTTCTTAAGGCGGTAATGACAGGTTGTCTGATGAGACTGATTGGACACGACGTTAGAGGGATGTGTGCTAAGTCATAAGTGATTTCTTGTGACGCGGGAAGTCAGTTGGGGTTTTAGCTGGTGGCACCTGACTATCTCTCTTTAGTTTTGAGTCCTACCAGAATTGGCTTTCCGAGCTTGATGTCCATTAGGTGGGATACTTACTATCCGGGGTCTCCATATCTTGATTGCCGACTTGTTGCTCGGGTATATGTGATTATGAGGGGATGTGTGATTAATGCTCTTGGTAATACCATTTAAGATGTGGATGATCACACCGTACCAACAGTCTCCTTTCTTAATAACAATTAGTTTGACTAGTTCCATAAAGAGAAGGAAAATGGTGGTGACTTTCCGTTTTGCTTCTTTGGGCTGGTGTTATGTCATCACTGGACTGGGTTGTAAGGGTATTTCTACTAGTCCAATAACTATCACAGAGTGTTGAACAAACACACTAATAGATGAAACATCAGCTTATAGGAGGCTTCTCGCTAATATTGTTATTACAGATGTTGCTAGATGCTTTAGGTGAATTTTTTTATGATGATTAAGATATACTTTGTTGCATTTTTCAATGTTCATTTTAAATGTGAAATTATAGTTTCTAAGATTCCTCTCTCCCAGGTCATTGCATGGGTATTAGGAATAGCTTATTTTAAAAAAAATCCAAATCACAATGTAACACCCCTACTCTAATCGGCTCCTAATCGTCTTACTTAACATTGTAATCGCAGCGGTAATCTAAACAATTGAACTACTGGTGTCACCGTTCTCACTCGCTCATACGAGCAATAACGTGCTTACTGGTATATTCATAATACGAAACAATTTCCCACAGTGACAACAAGAGATAGACTTAACTTTCTGATCCAATATAATACAACCCTAGTGAGCATTCTAAGTATTCCAGTCCTATACATGTTTCTATGTTCGTATCGAAATATGACAGTACAAACCTAAACAATGGTTACTACATTACCCAGCGTGTCCTGCTCTCTGTCGACACCGGAAGCTGCATACCTGCAAAATATTTGTTTGTGGTATGGAATCAGCCCCTGCTGAGTATGTTACTACATGACTGTCATACCCCCTCAGACCCTCAGTTAATTGATCGAGAGCATGCAATTCATTTTCATGCATGTAGTTTAATATAAAAACTGTAAAGCAACAAATATATTGCAGTAAACTCAAATAGCAAACAAGCCCCCGGCTTCACACATCACATCGCAATAAACCAACTGAAAGTGTTACAATGCATATATGAGTACGAAGACTCCACTCAACCAAACACTTTATAATTCATATTCGAGTACAGCGACTCTGCTCAACCAATCAATCCACAATAATCCACACACGAGTACGGTGACTCGGTTCAACCAATTCAACCAATTCACAACATAGATATGAGTACAACGACTCAATTAAACAAATCCACAAACATACATCACATAACCACATAGCATAACCAATGAACAACAAGGCGAAACGACGAGGATTATAAACAAATATAGATTCCCGTCTTGGCATACAAGCCCAAATAATGTTCGCCTAATGTACGAGCTAGTGTAGCTGTTCGTAATTGTTCAGTCATACTTAATGACGACGTCTCGTTAAAACGACGCGTCTCTAAGTTACCCATCTCATATAGCGGGTCACCCACGGAAGTAGCCACTCCAGCGGTAGAGTCTCCGGCCGACGAACCATCTGTAGTCTGTTGGAAATTTATCTTGATACTTACAGATGCCACACGACATCCTAGTATCGTTAATTGATCACAATCCACACCAAGAGCCACATCCTCTTGATTAACTTATCTAAACCATCGCATTGTATTATCATTTTCCTAACACAGCAGACTAAGGTCGTTGGTCCAATCCTGAGTATGTCGACTTGGGATCCAGTGTTAGATACGAGAGCGGCGTTAAAAGGCCAATGCTCTGTATATATCTTATTATCCTAATGCTACAACGTTTTACTTACGTTCCTTATATTTCACATATAAGATAGCATCATTGCCGCTAGTTCGTTTTATAATATGTTCATATATACGAATAGTACTGTTATCGTACAACAGTAATAATAATAAAGCAGCATTAATACACAACTCAAGCATATTAATTCACATAAGTAGACATTCAATCTTAACACAGATTTTCACACACTGTCTGAACTGAGGAAATCCTCAGAGACAATCAAGCCACATAATAACATACCGTGCACCGGGATTATAAGAGTGTGGAGTATGAATCAGCTAGATCCGATGCTCCCCCGTGATGTCTCTAATAGTCTAATAATACATAACGCTACAGATTAACATCCCGTATATCAACATTACTCTACAGTATCTCGTACCGTCACTAATCCCTCCCGGTTCATTCCCCGTTATTTACTAACAATGTTTGTCGGGTTTTCGGTTTAACTCGGGATTAGGAAAACGCCTATATTACATGCGTGGTTACGTCGTGTATATTAATATACTTAACTTTAAACGTTTGTTATCGCATGTAATTTAATACACATTTGTATATTATATAGTTTATCACTATATTGCATGTATAATCTTAATCATATATTATACATCTTACCTTAGTATTTATTTTCCTAAAGTTAGTTTTTCCAAGTGTAATGTTGTACAATTCATATTTGAAAATACTTTGAATTATATAACTCCTTATTATTTCATGTACAACATAACATTAGAATTTCCTTATCTAATGTTTATAATTCTTTTCTTCTTATCTTATATCATTTTAATTATGATATTATATGGTTATTGAACCATATTGTATTTCTCACTCCATAACATATATTTATTTATATGTATGTATTATGGGACCATTTATTATATGGTAATTCTTTATAATACATTCATTCTCTTTTAATGAATACTCCTTATATTATAAATGTTATAACCTTTATAACATTGAAAACCATATTATAAATTTTTATTCTAAAATTCCCATTATTTCCGAACAGAACCCATGTTCTTTAATTATTTACAAAATCCACCACATTATTTATATAATGTTACATTATAGTTATATAACATATATTATGACATTCATGTCATTAAAACATTTATAACCTATAGTTATAAAATGTTACAAAATACCAAACAAACCATATGGTTGCCGGTTTTTATTTAATTTCAGTATACTTCTAGAAATTACACATTAACCCCAAATGGTATATAATTGTTACACTTATAACATATACCTTATATTATAACATTTAAACCTTAATATAATTATAACCTATGGTTATAAATTCCCAAAATAACCGAACAGACCCTAGGTCTGTTCTAAATTAATTTCCAACCATTAACTTTCCATATTCACCAAATAACCCCATTTTATAATATATAGTTTCTAATGTCATTAAAACTATATATTATACATATATCTTAATAAAACTTCATATATAATTCCAAAAATTACCAGACTATACCAAAAGGTTATAAACATCATTCCTAACCTTATACTTTCAGTATTTATGGTTTTTACCACATATGCTACCCATATGTAACAATGATATAAAATATCATATATTATACTTATATAATCCATATTAACTCCAAATTTAACCAAATAAATTCCTAAAAATTCCTAACAACCCAAGGTCTGTTCTAAACCCCATTTGGTACCCAGAATTTTAGGAAATTACCAATCCACCCCAATATTTATATATCTTTTATAATTTAATATCTAGCTTATTATAAGCTTGTATTTAATTCAATAAATTCCCAAATTTGGTCAAAGTCTCCTATATAGTCAACCTTGACTTCTAAATCCCATTTTGAGCCCAAACTCTCGGTAATTACAATATATACCCCAAACTTTCCTATAATTACAATTTTGACACAAAACTTTATAAAATGTTATAATTTTTATTTAAATTCATTTTAAACCCCATATTTTACCTAAAATAGCCCACGGCTTTATAATTTTCCAGTAATTACCGTTTGACCCCAGATTAAATTCTAAATGCATAAACTAAATTAAATAAGCTTTTAAACTTAAATTAAAATGGCCTAATGACATGGCCTTATTACAACTTTGCTTTATAACGTAAAATTACACATAAATAGCTTACAAATTACTATAAACTCTCGGCCTTACTCCAATATTACTAATTCTTCCACATAATGTCATAATTTGACCATTATGTTAATTAAATCACCTAAATGACTAGCTTAATTTATCAAAGTCATTTCTGGTCACACTTAGGTTAAAATTAACCCTTTAAATTACTCCACTCACGGCACATATATTATATGAGCTTAAAAATCATATAAACATAAGGTTAAGGTATTTATACCTTGATTTAGGTGCATAAAGTCCTAGAATCCACACGGCAGCTTGGAGGGAAAATCAACCCAGCACTTTAACATGTTTAATACACCAAAACAATATATGGTTATACTCCAAGCATGAGCTAACCATAAGGAACAAATTAATGTAAGATTTAAGGCAAAAATTACCTTAAAATGGAAAGGCTGTTTCAAAGTAATTTTGGCCTGAATACAGAACACCATATGGTGTTAAATTCACCATAAAAACATGGGGAATAGCTAGACAACAGCAAGGTGCTATGGTAATAGATTTTACCTTGGCAAAATGCCTTAAAGTATGAATTTTCTCTTTGTTTTCGGCCACTCTTGCTCCAAAGGGTTAACACACTGAACCAACATGAAAATATGAATATTATTAATGTATAAACTCATATAAATCAAACCAAGAAAACCGGATTAAGAAAGGAATTCCTTAAGGTATGTTTTACCTTATAATGGAAATTTTGACCACCTTGATCCCAAGGGTTGCTTCAGCCGAGAATATCCATTGATAAAGAATTAAAATACTGAGATTGAGCCATGGAAAGTGATAGATCATTAGCTCCATGTGTAGGTAATGAAGAGATGAAGAAAAGAGCTAAAATATGCCTTAAACCATTACCTTAGGTGGGAATGAGTTAGATTTCCCTTGATTACTCAAGAAAACAGATTGAGAGGTTTAGGAACTGCTAGGTACTCAGCTGGAATGGGACAAGAGGAAAGAGAAAGCAAGATTTTGCGTTTTAAGGAATGAAAAGTATTAAATGGAATAGTAAAGTGATGATTCACTAAATTGGCAAGATATTTAGGTTAAAGGATGATGTGCTGTCCTCCTCCCTTAATGCTGCCGCCTCACCTTAGATAAGGATGGGTCAAGTCTTGACCATTGACTTGGCTTGGTCAACATTACTTAAAAATGCACTATTTCGGTTACTATTCACAAATGAATGCCATATTTGTATTTTTTTTGAAAATCTTGGAATTATACCTTCTAATGTGGTACATTATAGTACATTAGTATAGCAAGGTATAATCCAGCCCCTAACACCACTCAAAACCCACTTAGAAAGTCAATTTTCTCAAAAACATGCTTTAAGGAGCTTTAAAGCACAATTTGTGTTAGAACATGTTTTTGAGCTTGGTTTCCTTTGAGAATGGTTTTATAGTGTTCATTACTTAATTATAATACTCAGGAATCCACTTTGGATCCTAATTGAAGTCATACAATCTCTATGGTGTCTTAAAGCACATTTTTGGCTTTACCGATCTTAAGGCATGTTTTTGCCTTGTTGAGATCTTAGATTGTTCCCCAATGGTATTAAGATGATTATTAATATTATTATATCATTAATAGATCATTTAATTAAGTTTTTAAGGTTAGGGGTATTTCACACAATCTACATAAGGTTGACAAAACATACAATTCAGCAAAATGAACTTGATAATGAGTACATGTCATTTTAACCTGGTGCAAAATTTTAAACATTTTCAAGTAAGTTTCTGAAAATTTAAGTTTCCGAGTAATTATTATGGTGGGAATGTATTACAAGATCGCAATTTCTTAGCTACACCTGACTGTAGCTATTTATAGCTACATTAGGGATAAGTTTTGTAATTTAGAAAAATTGGGAGGGAGATATGGGAGGGAGCACGCGCGCAACCTGATAGGCGGATTTGATTTTTTTTTATTTTTTTTCTTTTTCTTTTGTGTGTAAAGATTTTTATTCTTTTTCTTTATTTATCACAACAGTTGGTAGATAGTGCGGGAGGGTTGTTGAAGTACCCCTAACCTTAAAACATAATTAAATGATCTATTAATGATATAAGAAGATTAATAAACATCTTAATACCATTGGGGAACAATCTAAAGATCTCAACAAGGCAAAACATGCCTTAAGATCGGTAAAGCCAAAAATGTGCTTTAAGAAACCATAGAGATTGTATGACCTTAATTAGGATCCAAAGTGATTCCTAAGTATTATAGTTATGTAATGAACACTATAAAACTATTATCAAAGGAATCCAAACTCAAAAACATGTTCTAACACAGATTGTGCTTTAAAACTCCTTAAAGCACGTTTTTGAGAAAATTGACTTTCTGAGTGGGTTTTGAGTGGTGTTAGGCATTGGATTAGACCTTTTTATACTAATGTACTATAATGTACCACATTATAAGGTCTAAATCCAAGATTTTCAAAAAAATCAGAAATATGGCATTCATTTGTGAATAGTAATCCAAATAGTGCATTTTTAAGCAAAATTTACTAAGTCAAGTCAATTGTCAATACATGACTCATCTATATCCAATATGAGGCGGAAGCTTAAGGCATGGAGTACAGCACATTCAACTTTAATCAAAATATCTAGCCAATTTGGTGAATCACCATTTACTATTCCATTTTCTACTTTTCATTCATTAAAACACATTTTCTTTCTTTCTCTTTCCTCTTGTCCCATTTCAGCCGAGCCATTAGAGGTTCCTAAACCTCTCAAGCTGTGTTCTTGAGCATTCAAGGCAAATCAATCTCTTTTCCACCTAAGGTAATGGTTTAAGGCATATTTTAGCTCTTTTTCTTCATCTCTTCATTACCTACACATGGAGCTTATAATCTATCACTTTCCATGGCTTATTCTCAGTGTTTTAAACCTTGAACAACATCCACTCTCGGCTGAAGCAAGCTTTGGGACCAAGTTGGTCAAAATTTACATTATAAGGTAAAAACATACCTTAAGGATTCTTACTCTTCATCTGGTTTTCTTCTTCTGTTTTCTATGAGTTTATTCACTCATAATCTTCATATTTTCATGTTGATTCAGTGTGTTAACCATTTGGAGCATGGGTGGCCAAAAATCAAAAGAAAAATCATTCTTTAAGGCATTTTGCCAAGGTAAAATCTATTACCATAGCACCTTGCTGTTGTCTAGCTATTCCCCATGTTTTTATGGTGAATTTAACACCATGTGGTGTTCTTGATTCAGGCCGAAAACCATTTGCGACTACCATTCCTTTTTAAGGTGATTTTTGCCGTAAATCTTACATTTAATTGTTCCATATGGTTAGCTCATGCTTGGAGTGTAACCATATCTTATTTTGGTGTATTAAACATGTGTGAGTGCTGTGGTGATTTTTCCTCCAAGCTGCCGAATGGATATAAGGGCTTTAAGTACATAAATCAAGGTATAAACACCTTAAACTTATGTTATTATGATTTTTCAGCTCATATTAAATATGTGCCGAGAGTGGAGATAATTAAATGGGTGGTTTTAACCTAAGTATGGGAAAAAATGACTTAGATAAATTAAGCTAGTCATTTAAGTGGTTTATTAACATAATGGTCAAATTATGACATTATGTGGAAAAATAATTAAAGTAAAGTAAGGCCGAGAGCTTATATTATATTTTCAGCTATTTCTGTGTAATTTTATGTTATAAAGCAAAGTTGTAATAAGGCCATGTCATTAGGCCATTTTATTTAAGTTTAAAAGCTTATTTAATTTAATTTATGTACTTACTATTAAGTATGGGGTCAAAGCCATAAATAAACAAACATTAGAGGGTTGTAGGTGAATATAGCCGAAAATTGAGATTTAAAATGTATTTAAATAAAAATTATAAGATTTTATAAAGTTTTGGGGGAAGTAAAGAGATCGTGTAAGTGGTTGAGATTTTTATAAAGTTTTGGGGTGAAATTGTAAATATTGGAAAGTTTGGGGTAATCTATGTAATTACCGAGTGGGGTCAAAATGATGTTTGGGAGTCAAACATTGACCAAGCAAAAGACTTTGACCAGATTTGATGATTTATTAATTTAATTATCAAATTATACTAAGTTATGTATTAAAATGTAAAAATTACATAACATATGGGTATATGTGAGATTACCGAAAGTTTGGGGTATAAAATGGTATTTTATACACCTATGGGTCATTAGGAATTTTTAGGAATTTATTTGGTTAAATTTGGAGTTAATATGGATTATATAAGTATAATATATGATATTTTATATCATTGTTACATATAGGTAACATATATGGTGGAAACCGTAAATATTGAAAGTATAAGGTTAGGAATGATGTTTATAACCTTTTGGTATAGTTTGGTAATTTTTGGAGTTATATATAAGGTTTTATTAAGATATATGTATAATATATAGTTTTAATGACATAAGGAAACTATATATTATAAATTGGGGAGATTTGGTAATTATACAAAGTTAGGTGGAAGGAATTAAATTAAAACAGACCCTAGGGTCTGTTCGGCAATTATACCCTTTAAAACTATAGGTTATAATTATATTAAGGTTTAAGGATTATAATATAAGGTAAATATTATAATGTGACAATGGAATATAATTTGGGGTTGATTTGTAAAATCTGAAAGTATGGCGGAATTAAATAAAACCGAGAATGCTATGGTACATTTGGTATTTTATAACAATTTATAACTATAGGTTATAATTGTTTTAATGACATAAATGTCATAATATATGTTATATAACTATAATATACATTATATAAATCATGTGGTGGATTTTGTAAATATTTAAGAAAATAAGTGCTGTTCGGAAATAATGGGAATTTTAGAACAAAAATTTATAATATGGTTTTCAATGTTATAAAGGTTATAATTTATAATATAAGAAATATTCATTAAAAGAGAATGAATATATTATAAGATTTACCATATAATAAATGGTCCCATAATACATATATATAAATAAATATATGTTATGGAGTGAAAATACAATATGGTTCAAATAAACATATAATATCATAATTAAAATGATATAGAGTAAGAAGAAAAAGAATTATAACATTATAAGGAAATTCTAATGTTATGTAGTTCATGAAATAATAAGGAGTTATATACTTCAAAGTATTTTCAAATATGAATTATACAACATTACACTTGGAAAAACTAACCTTAGGAAATAAATACTAAGGTGAGATGTATAATATATGATTAAGATTATACATGCAATATAGTGATAAACTATATAATATACAAAGGGGTATTAAATTACATGCGATAACAAACGTTTAAAGTTAAGTATATTAATATACTCGACGTAACCACGCATGAAATATGACGTTTTTCCTAATCCCGGGTTAAACCGAAAACCCGACAAACGTTATCAGTTAGCAACGGGGAATAAACCGGGATGGATTAGTAACGGTACGGGGTGCCGTAGTGTATTGTTAGTATGAGATGCTGATGCATAGTGTGATGCATATTAATAGATTGTTAGAGGCGTCTCGAGGATCGCCAGAGAATTTAGCTGATTCATACTCCACGGTCTTATAATCCCGGTGCACGGTATGTTATTTATGTGGCTTGATTGTCTCTGAGGATTTCCTCAGTTCAGACATTGTGTGAAAATCTGTGTTAAGATTGAATGTCTGCTTGTGTGAATTAATATGCTTGGGTTGTGCATTAATGCTGCTTTATTATTATTATTACTGTTGAACATATTATAAAACGAACTAGCGGCAATGATGCTATCTTATATGTGTAATATAAGGAACGTAAGTAAAAACGTTGTAGCATTAGGATAACAAGATATATATATATATATCCGAGACTTATATACGGAGCATTGGCCTCTTTAACGCCGCTCTCATATCTAACACTGGATCCCAAGTCGACATACTCAGGATTGGACTAACGACCTTAGTCTACTGTGTTAGGAAAAAGTAAAACAATGCGATGGTATAGATTAGTTAGACAAGAGGATGTGGCTCTTGCTGTGATTTGGGATCAATTAACGATACTAGGATACCGTGTGGGTATCCGTAAGTATCAAGGCAAATTTCCAACGGACTACAGATGGTTCGTCGGTAAGAGACTCTACCGCTGGGGTGGCTACTGCCGTGGGTGACCCGCCATAGGAGATGGGTAACTTAGAGACACGTCGTTCTAACGAGACGTTGTCATTAGGCATAACTGAACAATTACGAACGACTATTTTAGCTCGTACACTAGGCGAACATTATTTGGGCTTTATGCCAAAGACAGAATTTATACTTGTCTATAATTCTCGTTGTTTCGCCTTGTTGCTCATTGGTTATGCTTTGTGGTTATGTGTAGTATGTTGGTGGTTTTGCTGAAATGAGTCGTTGTACTCATATGTGTTGTAAATTAGTTTAATTGAGTCGATGTACTCATATGTGTGTTGTGAGTTGGTTTAATTGAGTCGTTGTACTTATATCTGTGTTGTGAACTGGTTGAGTCGAGTCGCTGTACTCGTGTGTGGATTGTTTGGTCGAGTGAGTCGCCGTACTCAGTTATGATTTATCAAGTGTTTGTTGGAATGGAGTCTCTGTACTCATATAAGCGTTGTAAAGCTTTCAGTGGTTTACTGCGATGTGATGTGTGAAGCCGGGGGTTGTTTGCTATTTGAGTTTACTGCAATATATGTTGTTGCTTTACATTTTTTATATTAAACTACTTGCATGAAAATGAATTGCATGCTCTCGACCAATTAACTGAGGGTCCGAGGGGGCATGACAGTCATGTAGTAACATACTCAGCAGGGGCTGATTCCATACCACAAACAAACATTTTGCAGGTATGCAGCTTCCGGTGTCGACAAAGAGCGGGACGCGTGGGTAGTTTAGTTACAGTTGTTTAAATATGCACTGTTGCATTTTGATACGAACTTAGAAACGTGTATAGGATTGGGATACTTAGAATGCTCATTGTGAATGTATTTTATATTGGTTTGGGAAGGTTAGATCTATCTCTTGTTGTCACTATGGGAAATTGTTTCATATTTATATATATATATCAGTAAGCACGTTATTACTCGTATGGGCGAGTGAGAACGGTGACACCAGTAGTTCAATTGTTTAGATTACCGCTGCGATTACAATGTTAAGTAAGACGATTAGGAGCCGATTAGAGTAGGGGTGTTACAAAAGTGGTATCAGAGCGGAGTACCGCTCTGATGACAAGAGATAGTAGGATTTATACAGTGAGCATAGGTTTTGGGAATACGGGAAACGTTGTGAGGATACGTGACCTTGCGGGGTTGATGCAATGCTTAAGGCTTGCACACCATAGCCGTAGAGGCACTTCAATATTAAACGACCGAGACTACGGTATTAGACCGAGTAAAGGTCTAACCCGTCCTCTTGACATATGTCAGGGAGAGGTCTGGGTAACAGTACTAAGGAAGAACGCGCGCAGCGGAAGGTGGTGAAGGTCCAGCAACCCCAAGTAACGCGAAGACGGTATGAACCGCTCGCACTTGATGGGAGAGCATCCCGGGAAATTTGCAATGGTACCCCACCCCCCGCAGCCCGTACCTCGAGTACTATCTAGTGAGGCAATGAAATGAGAAGCACCACGGAGATAACTCTCCTGATCGGGAAGACCCGATGTGGATGCTATGAGAATTATGTTAAATGTAGAAAATAAGACTTTGTGTTTTGATGTAATGTTTAGGACCGAGGGTCCTGGTAATGGCGTAATGTCTACCATACGAGTATGAGATGAATATTAAACCGAGGTTGAGGAGATAATTCCTGTAGGACTAATGGGGCTAGCTTGCTATATGCAAAGCAACCCTGACCTACATCCAGGAAAGCACTGATTAGTGCGCTTGGGGGAAAAGGAAGTAGAAACGATGAGTAATGATTAGTTTAAGAGATATGCAACAGACGGAATGGATGACCTTTTAGAAATCTCACCCGAAGCGAGTAACTCTAAAACCATGCAACACTGAAGGTTCAAGATGGCCTGACGTGCATGAGGAGAGATCATGAGAGCTGTAGAAACAAGAACTCGCTAAGTTTTTATCATGCAACGCCTCGAGAGGGGAGTAAGACCTTACTACCACGGTAAACTTTTGGAACGAGTGCGGGAGTGAGACTGTATTAATTTGAATAAGAACTTCTTCACAGGAACAGGAACCCGATTAGGGAATAGCACTGCACTGACACACCGTACCGGTGGCTCAGTCTGCATGGCGCACTTGCCACTGCAAGTGCCACATTAACCAAAGTACTAAATTTCAACCTGCCTTGCGCACTTGCTACAGCAAGTGCAGCGACGGTAAACTATCCCTAAAGGACCGAGTGGTCCAGGCGGTTACCAATAAACACTAAACTTTTATGTGAGTCCGTAATGCAATGAAGCGGACATAGCCTTCTTAAAGGCAGGGGTACGAAACCCTTGGGTTTGAGGTCGATAAAACCTCGGGAAGACCTAGCCGGTCTGACCATTAAACCTGAAAATAATACACCATTTAGTAGAGTATGGAAAGGGGAGTAAATGAGAACAACGGTAATTAGTGCCTACAAGCCTAACCCCAGTGCCGGTATGGACATTAAACGTCAAGCATTACCGGTGGGGAGTGTCGAGTCTTCAGGACCAGCATAACCATATTTAGGGAGTGCGCGACACTCGTGGTTAAACCACTACCATTGAACATTGCCAGAGGGCAAGAAGTGAGCTATACGAGCCAAGACTTTAAATTAAACCTAACCGAGCTGAGTAACGCCAGCTTATAACTCGAGTGAGGGTAATAAAGTGATGTGGACATGGTATCACTGGGATCCAATGAGTGCTGAACTTGCTTACCCCGTCCAAGTCTGGAGTTGGGCATCCTGATTTGGCCGAAGAGAACGGCCCAGGTGTCTATAGTGTTTGGGGAAATAATAGACAAGTGCCGTTATGGCAAACTATTTTGTAGTTGTAAGAAAAGATTAGGCAGATGCGAACGTACAATAAAGGGGCCGACGTTATGCCCGCACCACACACACCGGGGGTGTTGTGAACCCATTATGCTGCTAGACTCCCGTACGGAGGGCAGTGGATATTAATTGAACAATGAATTTGCCTGAGGACGGAAGATACCGTCACCTCGAAGAGGATGGAGGAAATACG
>JAIOTZ010002608.1:0-13762 GCA_023374045.1 Limonium bicolor
TTTCAGGTTGTTGATCATTGTCGGAACTGAAGAGCAGGAATAGGGTAGTTGGAGATGTTGTATAGTAATGAAGATGGTGTATGGTCTTATGGTAAGGTTATATATTTTTCAGGATTGGGTAGACGCTCACTTGTCAATGTTTATGGTTATGGACTTAGTTTGATGTATAGGAGTTTCTCGTTATCACTGCGGTTAGCAGTTTGTTTATTTTGGAAGTTGGATGTGGTTTGGCTACGTTGCTCGCATGGGCGAGTAATGGCCGGTGACACCCGTGTGAGTTTTGTAATTGTTATTTATTTTTCCGCTGCGAGACGTTTTATTTCTTGCTACATGAGGGATTATATCGTGATTATGGAGAGGGGTGTTACAAAAGTGGTATCAGAGCGGTACTCCGCTCTGATGACGAGATAATAGGTTAAGACAGTGAGCCTAGGACTTGGGAAATTATAGGAAACATTTGGGAGTTACGAGACGATTCGTCTTAGGAAGATATTGTGTCTAGTAACGCAAATTGCGCGACAGGTTAGCCTTAAGGCAACTTAATATCTATTGGTAGTGTACGGTAATTAACCGAGTATTTATGTGGCATACTGTACTACAGATGTCTGGTGGTACTAGAAGGCGTGGTACTGGAAGAGGTAGAGGCGGTGACCCCGGCATTCCAGGAGTTGCTGAGACGGTTGCAGCCGTTCTTGCACAGCTGGGTACTCAGATAGGAGGAGCACCAGCCCACCCGCCACAGCCCAGGGAAACAAACTGGCTGAAGTCAGTTAGCGAGACCCGACCACCTACATATTCAGGGGAACCAGACCCGTAGCTTTGGAACGTTACATCGTTGAACATGAGAAGGCCTATGAAGCTTTACAGGTACCGGACGACAAGAAGGTCGCCATTGCTGCTTTCCATCTGAAGGATGCAGCCAGCACCTGGTGGAGGTTGGTCAAGGACCAGCACCTGGCTACGCCCGACTTTCGTGGGCTGCTTTGTTGAGTTACTAAGAGGGAAGTACTACCCGGCGCACCTCAAACAGAAGAAGCGCCATGAGTTTGAAACATTGACCCAGGGAGGTCTGACCGTGGACGAGTATTACGCTCGATTCATTGGTCTACTGGACTTCATCCCCGGTGTGGATTACTCAGAAACCGTAAAGATCGAGAAGTTCCGGAGGACTATTATTTCGCATCCAGATGGCGATGGGTGCTACCCTCTACACTACCATACAGGTATTAACATGAATGCCATAAATTCTTTACTTACTACAGTACCGTATAACCTTGTGAGAACTTACCAATGAGATTCCAGGAGTGTTACGACGCTGCCTCGAGGACGGAGCTAATGCTCCAGACTCGGGAAGAGACTCTAGGGGCAAAGAAAAGGAAGAACCCTGAAGGAGAGTCTGAGGGTGGAGGAGCATCTTCAGGCGATGGCCAGAAAAAGGGAAAGTAAGGACTTAACCCAAGCTTAAACTTATCATACTAAATACCTTACGAATGCTGACCCGAAACCTTAAACAGGAAATTCTTTCCAAAGAAAGGGCAGCAGGGTCACCAGGGAAAGAAAGGGAAAGAGCCCGTCCTGCAGTTGACCGGCCCAGCTATTGACGCTAAGCCTCTGAGATCTGCACCTCCTAAGGGTGAGAACACCTACCTCTTAAATTCAAATATAATCTTAACCCCTATATCAACAGATTTTAACTTAAACTTAAATACTATCATCAGGCACCGGACAGCCCCAGCGCCATTTTTACTGTAAGCGTTGTGGGAAGGACCATCCAGGGGTCGACTGCGAAGGCCGCAAAGTCGAGTGTCGGTGCTGCCACAAAGAGGGCCATAGGGAATTTGAATGTTGGATGAACCCAGAGAGCCGTAATTACAGGCCACCAAAGAATACTCAGAAGACCTCAGTTGGAGGATCTGGAGTACCACGAGGCGGTCAGGATGGCTAGACATCTGCTGATGCTGGAGCCCAGAAGGGCAAGGGAGTAGATAGGGCATGAGTACCCATACTCCATGAGACCGCTGTGGAAGACTTTTACTTACTATGTTGTGTGCTTACTTTGAATGCTAGAAGGAACTATGTTATAAGTATGTGGGAGTGTGTCATTGACCACTCGCCTTTTGTGTAAGACCTTGGGATTAGTTGTGTGTACTCAGTACCAAAAGCTTTAAACCTTGACGGATATATATATGAACAGGATGTTGATGCTTACATTACCATGTAGCCTATACCCTACGACACAGAGTCAATGAGACCGGGAATTACTAAAACAGAATTTCCATCTGCCTTGCGCACTTGCTACAGCAAGTGCAGCGACAGCAACAGTAACAGCTACTGCAAATGCAACAACTACTACTTTTAAACCTTGTAAAAAAAAACTGTTTTTCAAACTTTTTCATTGAAACCTGGAAATTAGAAACCTATGCAATTTGGAAGGACCGATAGTCCAACCACTGCAACTGGACACATTATACAGCCTTTATGACTGTAAAAAAAAAACACACCAGTTTAAACGTTCGAGGAAGTTTCAGACAGAGCTACTAGCCAAATACCATCAGAGTATACCGGCATTGAATGCTAATCACTACTAGTATACATGTTTAGTCCTTATGGACAAGCATACCCTTTGTAGATGCACCACCGTCAGTGAGGATGGTTGGGAAGTAAAGAGCCAAGTTGCTCAAGCTATTATGCAATCTGCAATACATCCAATTACATGGATGAGGGGACGAATATGAACTATGGATGAGACATGATCAGAAAAAAAAACAGGGAGAAAAAGGAAAATGTGTTGTACTCAATGAGATCAAAAAAAAGAGGAGAAACAAGTTTGCTAATATAGCACGGATTTTACTTACACCGAGTTGAATAATACCAGTCTATGATACGAATTACCACGGATGCCACAAAGGCAATAACACTTATTACGGGATAACCGATAACACGAACTATTAGACAAAAAAAAACAGAAGCAAAAAGAAGACCAAAAAAAAGAAGAAGAACAAAAAAAAGAGGGATATCCATCAAAGGGAGATTGACAAAAGAATACTTCACAACAACCGTGTGACGGACATTACCAGTTTACTAAACGAGACATGGGACGACCGCACTCCGTTAGGAGCATGTGGGCCTGACAGACTTATTTATAAGTTAGTCGGGTAGGTAGTAATGTATCAGTACGGTACCCCATGCAAGTAGACAAGTAGTGTTAGGAACACGAGAAGTAGTCAACTCCATCCTACGGACAGTAAGACGGATTACCTCGAAGATGGACGAGAAGAGTCGCAGTTAAAACAACGGGCTAGAGAAAAAAAAGAAAGGAACCGTCAACAGAGAACAGTAGACAGTATACAGTGAAGACAGGGAAACAATTCAAGGACAGGAACCAAAAAAAAAAGGGGCAACAAGAAAACCTATTATGGACGAAAATATGTAGAATCCTCATAAGGATCGAGTAATTCTTACAATCCAGAGGAAACCTACCAGATGAGATGGACATAAACGCGTGATTACGCAAAGAGAAAAGATAAAGCTATATGATAGCAGAAACCTTGCTCAAGGAACAGTGGATTCGGAATGTACCACTCACAGGATAATTCGCACATCTTTTCTGTTTGACTCATTGGATATTAGCTGTTGAGCGTTTACGCCTCTGCACTCTGTATGACTGAGTGTTTTGGTATTGCACTCGTGCAGTTATTAATCTAGAGGGAATGCAGAAAGATAAAGTGGATATCAACACGAGTGTGTAAAAAAAAAGAAAAAAAAACAAAAAAAGAGAACTACAACAGTGTGTCACTCCGGAACAAAAATACCGAGAGACATGGATGACAAACATCATCTCTGTGGACATATAGGCTGGTACGTCTTAGTATTATAAAGACAAGTGCAAAGAGCACTAAGTACTAACAATGGCCAATGTCATATTATACCTCAAACTGAATATCAGTGAGAAAAGACACACGCATGTATGCTAGTGATCCAAACAAGCGGATTCACAGCAATGGAAAAAAAAAGAAAGGCAAATTGAGCCTGTGTTCATGGGTCTGCACCTCATACGGAGCGAGTGGGCCCATTATAATGAATTTGGGAGAGAGCACAAATTGTTTAGTGCCACATCCCTTACGAATTGTGGAGCCCAGAAGGGCTAGAGTCATACCCGTCTCTCTGATATGAGGATAATCCATGAGTTGGAGAACTCTTTGAGAGCCAAGTATCCAGCGCTCCTTGTTGAGCGGCTGTTGTATACTTGTGGGGTACGGGGGCGTAACCCTTTTTAAGGGGGGTAGAGCCTCTTGGCTGTGCACATGTGTGCACTAAGTTTTGGCTGTTTGATATGCATTGCATACAAAAAAAAAAGAGAATTGGTGGTGTGCGGGGCATACGAGGTTTGTTTGGTTAGTATGTGAATTATTTAGTATGCATAGCATACAGTGAATTGGTTTTGTTGGTTATGGTTGGTACGCGGGGCGTGCGTTGTTTGGTTTGTTTGGTGTGAATGTACACTTGTATGTACGTATCTTACGAGATACCTGTATGAATGTTGTGTTTACACCAGGTGTGTAACACTTTTCTTATGCTATCTGTGATATGCATTCATATTGCTTTATAGAATGATTACATATGGTATTGCCTAGATACGAAATGAATCATTAGATATGGAATGTGGAACAATGGAATGTTATGGACACCTCAGGAAGGTTGTCAGGACTTGTAGAACTGATAGGAAATGATGGTGCTGATGGATCACCTATATCCATATATGATTGAACTAACGCCACAACGTGATGGCTATGTGCTGTATAAGCGCAATATGATGTGTGAAAATGATATATCACATAGATATACATTATGGGAATAATGGGTAGTTATACATTTACATACTTACCTATTTGATTAAGAGACTTCGGGACGAAGACTTTTTAAGGGGGGTAGATTGAAATACCCCAAAAATAAAACATGGATTAAATATTTAATCATATTAATTAAGGCCTAAACATGCCTTAAAAGTCAACTGAGAACAACAGTGGTCAACATAAAACAAGATGTTGCACCCTTTGACTGTTAAGGGTAAATAAATACCCAAATAAACTTCTTAGGACCTAAAAATTTGTCCTAAGCATATTAACATACTACTAAACATATTATAACCGTTGGACAACACTCCAACACAAAGAAAAAGCATTTACATGCTTCAAGGTCAAAAAGGGCAAAAAGGTGCTCTAGGAAAACCTTAAAAATCAAATGACCTCTAAATAATATAAAATTGAATTACATGATCAATATCATGTAAGGAACACAACAAGACCGTTGTCAAAGAAAACAGAGCTCAGAAACACCAGGCAACACAAAATGTGCGCTAAAACTCCTTAAAGCACGTTTTTGTGAAATTGTCTTTTAAATTGGTTTTAAATGAGCTAAAAGGTTATAAATACCTTTAAATATGATAAAATATCATATTATATATAGGAATTTAATTTCCAAATTTTACAGATTTTTACAAATTTAATATTAAAATATTAATAAAACCCTGAAGTGGGGCCCGCATGAGTCAAAATGACCAAGTTTGGTCAATGGGCAGTTAATGACCCATTTGCCCTTGTGGAAATCGATGGAAAGGAGGTGGGAAGACAGCATAAGTCTTTGATTGACAATAATGCTACCTAATACAACCAAGAATAGTAAAAAGGTACTTTTCTTACCTTTTTCAATAATTAAGCTCATTTCCAAGCTTCCCCCTTCCTCTTGTCCGATTCCCTTCATTCCAACCGAGCTCCCTCCCTTCCTTGAAGCTCTCAAGTCTGGTTCTTGAGTTAGGAAGGCAGTTCATACTCTTAAGCTCTTAAGGTAAGCTTTTAATGCCATTTTTAGCCCTTTTTCTTCATCTCTTCACTACCTACACCTAAATTTCGTGGCTCATCTGTTCCTATGGCTTATTATCAGTGTTCTAAGGTTAGAACAAGAGCTAAACTCGGTGAGACCAGTAGAGGGACCAAGGTTGTTCAAATCTACATTTTAAGGTAAAAATGTGCTTTAAGCTCATAACTTTTGATTCCCTTCAAGTTCGGCTGTGAAACTTTGGTCATAGCCTTATGTTCTTCTCCTTTTCATGTGGAATCAGTTGGTTAGCCATTTGGAGCAAGGGTGGCCGAGATCCAAAGGAAATACTCTCTTTTAAGGCATTTTTCCAAGGTAAAACCTAATAACAAGGTAGCACTTCGAGATCTAACTATTTCCTATGTCAATATGGTGGATCTAACACCTTGTGGTGTGTTTGGTTCAGGTCGAAACCACTTAGAACTTCCCTTGCATTTTTAAGGTGATTTTTGCCTTAAATCTTACATTAATTATTCCTTATGGTTAAGCTCAAGCTTGGAGTGTAACCATATCTTGTTTTTGTGTATTAAACATGTCTAAATCAAGTGGTGAATTTTCCTACAAGTGACCGAGCTCATACAAGGAATAATCAAGGTATAAACACCTTAAACTTATGATTTTTATAATTTTTAAGCATATATATATATATGGCCGAGAGTGAAGTTACACATATAGGTTATATTGACCTAGAAATGGAAAAAATGACTAAGATAAATTAAGCTAGTCATTTAAGAGATTTAATTAACATAATTGTCAAATTTAAGACATTATGTGGAAGTTTGGTAAATAAATAAAAAATTATATGGTGAGGCCGAAATTGTATATGTATTTTGGGACATTTATGTGTAATTTATTTTGTGAGCAAATGTTTGTAATAAGGCCATGTATTTTAGGCCATTTTATTTATGCATTTACAAGCTTTTAATTAAGTTTAAGTAGTATAAATGCATTACGGAAAATAAATGGGGTATTAGGTGTAATTAAATTAAATTTGGGGGCTTTAGAATAATAAGGTCGAAAATTAGAGTTAAAAAGGAGTTAAAATAAAGTTTATAAGATTTTATAAAGTTTTGGGGTTAAATGGTGATTTCTAGAAAGTTTGGGTGAAAAGGGTAATTATAAGGAATTGGTGGTCAAGGAAATATTAAGGAGGTCAACCTTGACCATATGCTAGGTTTTGACCAAATTAGATAAGTTAGATAACTTATTTAAGGTCTTATAATAAGATAAGTATTAATGGTAATATTTTATAACATATGTGGTAAATATGTTATTACAAAAATAAAGGGTGTACAATGGTATTTTAAAGGCGAATTCGAACATGGCGCCTACGCCACCTTCTAAGGTGGCGACTGTTTCAATTTTTTATTTTTTTTTACTTTATCATTTTTCAAAATTTTTAAAATGTTGTATCTTATTATATATAAGTCCAAATAACATAAATTTTATATCATTGTTCATCATAATTGGAGCTCTTTAAATAAGACCAAACATGAATATGTTTTGATAAATTTAATTTTTTTTTATTTTTTATATGTACAAAATATATTTTAAGATTCATTGTGAATCTTAAGTTTAGGAAAAGTGAATCAAAGGTTGTTAAAAGGTGAACCAAAGGTTGTTAAAAAGTGAATCAAAGGTCATTAAAATGCTATTAAAATGCCTTCGACGTTTTTAGCTATCCTAGGGTGGTTTTTTGGGTGTTTGGGGGTAGGGTAATCTTTTTGGCATTAGTTCTGTAACGCCCCTACTTATCATAAATGCAGCGGAAATAAAATACTAAGGCGATTACAGATCATCGGGTTCCAAACACCCGGCACCAAACCTTACCAATTACAACCTATGATATTACAAATGCTACGGTCTGATCTCGAGAAAACATAACAAGAGCAAGATATAAAAACTCTCCACAATTCCTAATTCCCATCCCAATCACTCATACTCTTCGTGGCCACCTGTATAACAATTCGTACCTGCAAGATGAAACCAAGCAGCCCACCCCGAGAGGGGTGAGTCAGTTCCCTGGAATGGAACTGGTACAACTCTCCAAAACAGAAGTTTAAAAACATAACTCTTAAAATAAACAATAACTTGAAGTCAAATGCTTAAAACAAAAACAGAAGAACAAGGCACATCCAATTCACCAGGTCAAAGGTAACAAGTCAAGAATAGAGATAAATAACAAGAAGGTAAAGTTAGCCAATTGATAAAAAAGAAACCATACCATAAGTCAGTGATCAACCATTGCTCGTGTTAGATTCAGTTCCAATTAGGAGTAGAGAGACCCAAGCAGTCACAAGGACTAGGAATGGAAAAAGAGACCCAAGAGTGGAATAAAACCAATTGGAAGAGATAGCCCTGCTGCCAACTGCGTCCCTTTTGGGACAGGGGATATACAGCCCCTCGCTGTTAACTACGTCCGATAGGACAGGGGATATACAGCCCCTCGCTGTTTACAACGTCCGATTGGACAGGGGATATACAGCCCCTCGCTGTTTACCGATGAAGTTGTGCGCACATCACAACCAAGACTCAGCTCATGGATGAAACAATATCCAGGGTCAAAAGAAGCATTTACCAAGATTGACATTTCCCATATTTCCACTAGATCATTAACTGCACCAGAGCGATACCAAAACACTCAGTCCTACAGAGTGCAGAGGCGTAAACCCCAGGCAGATAATATCTAATGAACCAACCAGATAGAAGGAACCAATTACCATACAAGGTGTACATTCACGGCTCAATTAGTCACATCAAGCTGAGTTAGTCACACAACCAATTTCCTTTCAAGATTCATTCAAGCTCATTTAGCGTTTCTCGAAACATTCCATAAAATTCGTCATCAAAATATCTGAGTACGAGAAATCGTACAAAACATTCCATCAAGTCCATAACACATCAAGCTGAGTACGAGAAATCGTACCTGGTAATCGCTGTAGCAGTTCTAGTCGACTTGTGCAAATAATCAACAATACTCTGAGGAATATTAAAGGTAGTCTAACATCAATAACTTGTAACCTAAGTTAAACTTAAATAAATTCCTCACTCTTAGTTCTAAGTCTCAATTGTCTTTTAAGCCCTCACTTAAATGTTATGTATAACCTTTGATATATTAAAATGTTGTATAACCCAAGGTTGTAAGACTAGGGAATGTATGTTATTAACACTTGTTAATTGTTACACTCTTACCCACTTTATTCATACTTAACCCTAGTTCCCAATTCAAGACTCTTGAGACCCTTATAACATAAGTGCATATTATATTATTCATCTAATCTTAGGATCTCAATAATAATTCTTAAGCTTAATACTTTTATTCTTAATTTAGAATAAATATCGGGTTATGACCTATGATAGGTTTATCTTAGAATATTATACTATTATCTCACAATGTAATGATTATGTATTTTATCAGTATTACCAAATAATCCATTATGATTAAGTTTCCCCCTCAACTCAATTAAGATCTACATCCTGTATATTGGAAACATGGTGTTATAGATGCATTTTATGATAACCTAATTGAGTTACTAAACTCATTTATCTTATGCTTAGTTTAAGATGACTTTTATTACAACCATCTAATAATCTTATCATAAGATGTTAAATTGTTTCTCATCTTGAATAACTATATTATAGTTAACTTAGATTTATCGAACTCTTACATTTAGTATTCCCAAGGTATATTATTTACTTTATCATTAACTATATAATAAAGCACTTTAAGATAACCTTTTATTTATCCTTGCTTACATTTAATTTCCCAAATGTTTTATTTTTACACACATTCCCGCTATAGACTACGTATAATCCTTTTATACTAAATTTTAATAAACTTACGTCTAAAAATACATTTTTCATATTGTTTACACAACCTAAGGTTTCAAAGGAATAACTTAATAAATTAATCTCCTTTATTATGTTTTAGGATGAACATTATATCTTAACATAAGGTAGAATTTATCTAAGAATTAAACTCTCATTCACAAGTGAAATTGTCAATTACTTAATAAGATAATATGTTCTGAAAAATCCCCATACCTTATACTCAAATGACACATTAATATTTTTAGCGTCGTAAAGTAGATTAATATAATCTCTTATGTAACTTAGTTTTATCTAATAAAAGGTTCAAAGGTTTTAAGTATCAAATTCCTATTTATAAACCTTTCTATAAATTCTAACCACTAGATACCTCCCTTAATTGTAGACTCACATCCTAAGTATTGGTAATTAATGTTATAAATGTATTTCATATGGCTTATCTAATACCAAGAAACTTAAGGATTATTATTTAGATAAATTTCCAAATCATAGTTTAATGTAGTTTTATATCATAATCCTTCTAATGATTTTAACTTAAAACATTAAGTTATATTTCAATACCTTAGATGTTAAGAAATGATTAAATCTAGACTTACTAATCCACCTCACATTCATATGTAAAAGTATTTTATTTACTTTATTATTGTTTATATATTAAGAACATTTAGATGTAAAAGTATTACATTTATTTATCATTAATTCTAGAATAAGATCTATTTGTGTAACATTTTATGTAATCTAATCACAATTTTTCCTAAGTTTTAACTTATTAATTACTTAACCCAATTACAGACTTACATTATGGTCGTTGACTAATACTATACATGTATTTTAATACGGTTTATATAAATCTTAGAAATTCAAAGATAACTCCTTAAGATTAATAATCTTAATTTAATACCGCCTCATATAGTATTCTTTTATTAGTATTATGTAGAGGTTTAGTTTATCTCATTAATTCCTTCATATTATATTTTCTATAAGGCATTTTATTTCTTTTATTTATGTAGTTTTTTTTATGTGTATATATATTAGGATTTATTCAAGACATTCCTTGTGTAGCTTTATTGCACTTAATTATTTATACCAACTTTTACACATAGCTACATCCAATATATGGTTTATAAAATAAAGTATTTCCCTTAGTTTTCGTTAAACATATTAGCTTCCATATTATATATAATAAATAAAATGTAGTTTAGTTAAATTCCTTGATTTAATATGAGTTTCTATTTTTTCTCTCATATAAATATATATAAATATATGTAACAATTTTTACTTCACTTAAAGTTAGTACCCAAAATATTTATAAGCATACTGTATTAAATGTTAATCAGTCTTATTATATTTTCCCCAACCTATAAAGTTCATTAATCCACCATACTTTAATTTTTGATTACATTAAAAACCATATATTATAAGTTATTCTTATGAAAAACTCAAAACACAATTTTTAGACCCATTTACAATTGTCCAAAAATCCCCAAATTAAATATATAGTAACTATAACATTTTAGACATATTATAAAATTTTTATTTCATAAAAATATTATTTTAAATTATCCAAATAATTCCATAATACTCGTAATTTGCAAAAATCATAACTTATGTTTAAAAACTCAAAACCCATAATAATTTACATCAAAATAAACTAGATTTTATAAGGAATCTATGGTTAAAATTTCAAGTCAAAATACATTCGGGAAGGCCATTAAATAAATCTAGCAAGTTAGGACTTTATTCTGGAAAACATATTCACTTAATACTTCTTAAATCCCCACGATCTAATCTCGGCCGTCCATGTTTATTAACCGCGATCGGACGGCCCAGAACTCTCGAGTTCATCAGCGAAGGTGATAAGGGGATCGAGTACTAAATCTCGTTTTTCTCACAATCTACAGAACCAAATTCGATGATTCTTGTTCCTATCGATTCGTAATCAAAATCCGGTTCTAACGGTACCTATTTCCCCAATTATCATGCGGAATCGAGTAGTTTCGAATCTGGGTTCGAAGTTAGGGTTCACAGTTTTGTTCGAATTCAATTTTGACAAATTCTCCCATTGTAATGCATAATAGACTAAATTGGCATGTGGGTTTGATCGGTGATGAAATTTCGAATAGAAAACATGGAGAAATTTGATCGAAAACTCAACGGAAATGCATTAACGGGGCGAAATCAAATCGGGAAAACTGGAAATCGTTATTTCATGTGCGGTTCAGGTATGCCACTTCTCGAATCAACTAGCACCAATTGAGAGAGATTTGATTCATGTAACCTATCACAATCCAAACTAGACATGTAACTCTAGATGTTAGTGGAAGAATCATTGATTTTGATGAACTAGGGAGAAAGTTACAGATCTCACAAGATCCGTGTTTACCTAGTTGGTTTCGGGATGAACTGGGCAGATTTCCGACCGTGATCGAGTAGGCTACTTTAGACAGATTTATCGCCCAAACCAGTGCGAATCAGCCTTGGCCATCAACATGAAAGTTGTAGAGGGATTTGAGATCTTCAAAACAAGCTAAAGAACACGAAATTTGGATGAGAAACGAAGAAGTTATGACGAGACGAAGTTTACCCGATTTCAGGAAAAACTGGAATTCTGGGTTACGCAATCGCGAGGAGCCAACTTTGGATCAATTTTCCGGTCATTGTAGAAGGAGTTAGATGATGTGTGAGTAATGGTTGGAAAGAGGAGATTAAGGAGAAGAGAATGAAACAGACGGCATACCAAATGGTGGAGTAGAACAGGAGATATAGGCGTTTCAAATTCGACCCTCGACATGCCAAAACTGTCGAAAACTGGGACTGTTCAGTGGTAATGCCTGGCTGACTGACACGTCAGCATTTCTCAAAATTTTGGCTCTAAACTTCAATCTATCATAACTTTGGATAGGATGGTCCGTTTTTAACGTTCTTTTTATCGATCTTCATGGTTTTTCATAACCTATTTATTGGTATAGGTTTCATGGCCTGGTTTGACCATTCTCAAAAAGTCAACTCTAGCAAGGCTTAATAAGCTTTAAGGTTTCTAGAATTTTATATTGACTTTTATGTTTCAAAACAATGTTCCAACACTTCCTAAAATCTTTATATATTTGGAGTGTTTAGAAATTTTTCCAAGATTTATTGACTTATAAATCTTATTATTAAATTCATAATACTATATAATAATGTATAATAATTAGGGTTAAATAGGAGAAAACCCCTAAATAAATTTCACAATTCCATATAATAATTTAATATTCATAATTCCATACCATAATTTAATATTAATAGTATTATTTATGGTTTAATAAAAGAAATCCCCTAAATTAATTTAAATTAATTTAGGGGTATTTCAAGTTCTACACTTTATATTGTCGTCACTGACTCGACAGTTTTTTAGGGTTTATGGTTTAGGGTTTAGGGTCATTAGACCCTAAACCCTGTACTACAAACCCTAAAAATGCCTTCGACGTTTTTAGCTATCCTAGGGTGGTTTTTTGGGTGTTTGGGGGGTAGGGTAATCTTTTTGGCATTAGTTCTACGCTTTATATTGTCATCACTGACTCGACAATTTTTTAGGGTTTGTGGTTTAGGGTTTAGGGTCATTAGACCCTAAACCCTGTACTACAAACCCTAAAAATGCCTTCGACGTTTTTAGCTATCCTAGGGTGGTTTTTTGGGTGTTTGGGGGGGGGGGGGTCGGGTAATCTTTTTGGCATTAGTTCTACGCTTTATATTGTCGTCACTAACTCGACAGTTTTTTAGGGTTTATGGTTTAGGGTTTAGGGTCTAACGACCCTAAACCCTGTACTACAAACCCTAAAAATGCCTTCGACGTTTTTAGCTATCCTGTGGTGGTTTTTGGGGTGTTTGTGGTAAGATTCATTTTGCTAATGAATATGATTCATTTTATTATTAAAGAAGATTCATTTTACTAATGAGTAAGATTCACTTAAAAACTACCTGATATATACTCATTCTAAAAACATAAAATTTTAAGTTGACCAAAACATATCCATGATGCGTCTTGTTTTGAAGAGCACGAAAAATGATGAACAATGGTATA
>JAIOTZ010002609.1:0-13745 GCA_023374045.1 Limonium bicolor
AGGTGGCTCCTTGAAGTTGATTATAGCACTCTCCTCTGATGGCTCGGAGGGATGCGGCATCTCCTCCTCCTCAAGGTTGAGGATGTGTCCATCCTCATCTTCTGGGTGGAGCACAGAGAAGGAGGGGAAATAACGGTAGTTGACTTCAGAGGGAGGAGACTCCATGAAGTCAAGGTGGAAGCGGTCCTCTGATGGCTTGTCTTCGAACTCAGGCAGATGGTTGAATGACGTTTGCTCAGGTTCGAACGGGGGAGGTGATAGAGAGCAACTCAAGTCCTCAGTAAGGTGATCCACTTTATGAACCATTTCGCTCTCCGGTTGCTGCGATGCAAGGTTTAGTAGACCTTCCATCATCGCGTTCATCTCTACTAATTTGGCATAGAGCTTCAGTTGGTTCATGTCGAGGTCTTTTTCCTTAGTCCGCTGCTCCACTTCATGGACCATTTCACTCTCTGGTTGTTGCTCCCTTCGAGCTAGTGTAATGAGCTGGTTCATGTCGATGGTGTTCATTCTAGCACTAAGATCCTCCACAGTGGGTGAATCTACCCTTGCCGTGATCTCAGAACAATAAGCACTCTTCTGGCTCTTGACATATAAGAACACCGGTCTCCATGAGAGTCTCCGATCTTGAGATTAGATCCTCACAAGGAGGGCACATGTGAAAGGATCCACACCCTTGACAATCAATGTATTGGTCGTAGGTTGCTCCAGAGGTGTAGTCGTAACAATCTTCTGCTTGATCATCAAGACCGTCCATCAGAGATAGGTTCCTAAAAAAAAGTAACACAAATTTATAAAGAGGGGGAAATAAATGAAATGAAAATCTGCACAAAAACTAAACAGATAATAAACCAGATAGTTGGACCGAAGTCCCCGGCAACGGCGCCAAAAACTTGTTGGGCAAAACAGTGGTTAAACTATCTTGCTAACTATGGGCAGTGAACCCAATCATTGTAGTACAACAAGGTCGTATCCACAGGGACTTCGTAACTGTCTAGCTAATTATAAGCTTAGTAAATGTGCAAGAGGATATATACAAAAGTGCATAAATGTAAACTGGGGTTTTTGGGATTTTAGCTGACAGATGGAAAATAAAGGAAAGCAGTAAAACTAGACTAACTAATCTAGGATAGGTGTAGCTCGGGATGGATATTTGCACCCGTCCTCCCTTTACTACCAATGGTCAATTCTCGAACTCATGGCTAAACAACGGGAACACTAAACTAACTAATATCCTAATCAAGGTCTACTAATCCTAACCAACAGAATGGAACCTGGTGGATCTTCCAAGTACCTAGTCAATTGATGGCATTAAGCACAAATTCCCCTAAGTTGCAGTGTAGTCTAATCTCGAAATCCTCGATATTAGAATGCACTGATTCAGTCCTCACGGTCTAGATTTCTATCTCAGAATCACATGTTGACAGAAATCCACAATAATGCTCAACTAATCGGTAGGCCAAACCAACCAGTTTAACACATAGTGCTAATTAATCAGCAACCTAGAATCTATCTCAGAATCTCATTTCAACAAATTCAAGGTAAAAACAACCAATTTCACACAAAGATAACAAATTGGGCAAAACCCTCAACAAATCCCCAAATCATGGGTGACAAGTTCAAGAGCCACAAACACACAATCGTTATCGGTATTCAGCACACGAACTGAAATAAAACCATAAACGAGTTCAAGAATCTACAACAGAGTTTAGGGATTTTGGGGCAAAATCCCCAAATCCCAAGCTACAAGGAGACTACTCAAGCATTGAAGCTACAAAGGAGAGAAAGGAGGAAGAAATAGCCATTAATGGAGGTGGTTGAGCTCTTGAATGAGGTGAGATCCTCTCCTCTTCCTTCTCTTCTCTTCTCCTCTCTTTTTCTCTTCTTCTGTCGCCTCTACCGTCGCCTGGAGTCCAGGTCTCCACCTCCCTCTCTTTCCTCTTCTTCTCCCCTTTTAAAATCTGATTTCTGGGCAAATTTTACGACCGACCGGACTTGCGACCGGACTTGCAAGGTCGGTCGATTCCAGTAGCTTGCAAAAACGCAAATCTGGGCAAAATTTCGACCCGACCGACCTTGCGACCGGACTTGCAAGGTCGGTCGGAGTCAGTATAACTTCAAAACGCTGTATCTTCTTCGTTTTAACTCCGATTTTGGATCCGTTTGCGCCCACGCGTTCCTCTCTTCGTCTACTTTACTCCTAGCTATGTTACTCCTCCTGTTTAAACAATAAATGTGTGAAACACCAATGAACACAAAACTAGAGGAAAACAAGCTAGAGTGGAGAAATGAGCATGAAAAGTGTTGATTAAACATATGAAATACACCCCTAAAACATGCTCATTTGGACACTCATCAATACAACAAAAACACACCATAAAACAAAACCTAATGCATAACATATGCGCAAGCCAAGTGGTGTCTACCCCCCTTAAAAAGGGGTTGACCACGAACCCGTATAAGTATCACAGCTACTACTCAAAGAGTGCTGGGTACTTCGCTCTCATGGAGTCCTCTAACTCCCATGTAGTCTCCTCCACCTCATGGTTCGACCAGAGAACCTTGACCATGCTAACGGTCTTGTTCCTAGTCTCTCGTCTTCGTATCGAGAATGCGGAGTGGTACTTCCTCATATCGTAGAGCGGGGTCCCACTCTAAAGTCTCTGGCTGTAAAACGTGCGATGGATGGGGCACATACCTCTTCAACTGTGAAACGTGAAAGACGTCGTGCACCCTCCCGAGCTCTGCTGGTAAATCCAGTCTGTAGGCTAACGGGCCCACTCGCTCCCTAATCGCATAAGGTCCAACATACTTCGGGCTCAACTTGCCCTTCTGCCCAAACCGGAATATCCCTTTCATGGGTGACACTCTAAGGAATACCATATCATCGGTAGTGAACTCAATATCCCTCCTTCTGGTGTCTGCATATGATTTCTGCCGGTCCTGAGCTGCCCTCATGTTCTTACGAATCTGTAGGACATCCTCCTTGATCTGCTCTAGGTACTCTGGTCCTAGAAGCGTAGTCTCGCTGGCCTCATCCCAGCATAAAGGAGTCCTACACGGTCTACCATAAAGTGCCTGAAATGGTGGCATCTGTATCGAGGAGTGGTAGCTGTTGTTGTAGGCGAACTCTATCAAATGTAGACGCTCTAACCAGCCCCTGAAAATCTAAGGCACATGCTCTCAGCATGTCCTCCAGTGTCTGGATGGTCCTCTCACTCTGACCGTCGGTCTGTGGATGGAACGCCGTACTAAGCTTTAACTTCGTCCTACCAAGGCTCTGAATCTGTCCCCAGAATCTGGACAAAAATCGAGGGTCCCTATCAGAAACAATAGTCTTTGGCACACCATGGTGCCGGATCACCTCCTTCTGGAACAATTCCGCTAACTTCGGAACGTTCCAGGTATCCTTCATAGCAACAAACTTTGCCACCTTCGTCAGACGGTCCACAATGACCCAAATCGTGTTCAGTCCTCCCTTAGTCGGTGGGAGACCGACAACGAAATCCATTGAGATATCCTCGAACTTCTAGCAAGGAATAGGCATAGACTGCACTAAACCTCCGGGTCTCCTATGCTCAAACTTAACCTTTTGACAGGTCAAGCATCTAGCCACGTACTCAGCTACATCCTTCTTCATCCCGCTCCACCAGAAATGAACCTTCAAATCCTTATACATCTTCGAAGAACCGGGTGGACGGATAAGGACGAGCAATGAGCCTCCTGGAGTATCTTCTCCTTTAGGTCAAGAGAAGACTCCGGAATACATAATCGGCCATTCAGTCGTAACATGTCATCATTACACAGTTCGAAATCATACTTCTGTCTCTCAAAACAACCCTCTGACATTTTCTGTTTGATGCTCTCCATATACTGATCACTCTCCTGTGCAGCTCGTATCTCATCAACCATACTGCTGTTCGCTAATAGTGTAAACAATGAATGAGCTCTGCGGCTCAGGGCGTCGGCAACTACATTCGCTTTGCCCTCTTTGTATCTCAGGTCTATGTCGTAGTCCTTCAAGAACTCGACCTTCTCTGTCGCATGTTCAGCTCCTTCTGAGAGAAGAGATGCTGTAGACTCTTGTGATCAGAGTAGATAGTGACTGTCCACGCCGTATAGGTAATGTCGCCAGATCTTCAAAGCGAAGACTACTGCGCCTAACTCAAGGTCGTGTGTGGGGTAATTCACCTCATGCTTCTTCAGCTGTCGGATGCGTAAGCAACTACCTTCCCGTGCTGCATAAGCACACAGCCTAGACCGGTTCCAGAGGCATCACAATATACCTCGAACCCATCGGTGCCCTCAGGGATAGTAAGAATGGGTGCCGATGTCAGGAGATCCTTCAGCGTCTGAAAGGACTGCTCACACTCTGCAGACCATAAGAACTGGGATTCCTTCTTCATTAGATTTGTCATCGGTTAGCCACCTTGGAGAAGTCCTTCACGAACCTTCGATAATAACCGGCCAAACCCAGAAAGCTACGGACGTCTGTGACTGTCTTCGGCCTTGGCCAACTCTTTACTGCCTCAATCTTAGCAGGATCTACAGATATGCCGCTAGCTGATATAATGTGTCCTAGAAATGACACGCTGTCTAACCAGAACTCACACTTAGAGAGCTAGGCATACAGCTGGTTCTCTCTCATAATATTCAACACCTGTCTCAAATGTAACTCATGATCTTCCCTGGTCTTTGAATAGATCAGAATATCGTCGATGAAGACTACAACTGAACTATCAAGCTGTTCTCTAAAGAGACGGTTCATCAAATCCATGAATATGGCTGGCGCATTCGTCAATCCGAATGGCATAACGGTGAACTCGTAGTGTCCATATCGTGTCCTGAAAGCTGTCTTCTCAATGTCGCCCTCTGCAATCCTAATCTGATGGTAGCCAGATCTGAGATCTATCTTCGAGAACACACTGGCTCCTCTCAGCTGATCAAATAAATCATCTATTCGTGGCAATGAGTACTTGTTCTTGACTGTAACCGCATTAAGCTCGCGGTAGTCGATGTAGAGTCGCATACTACCGTCCTTTTTCTTGACGAACAGTATGGAGCACCCCAAGGAGAAACACTAGGTCGAATGAATCCCTTGTCGAGGAGGTCCTCCAGCTGTAGCTTCAGCTCCCTCATCTCAGTCGGTGCCATACGGCAGGGCCCCTTAGCAATAGAGCCCGTACATGGCAACAAGTCGATGGCGAACTCAACCTCGCGCACAGGCGGCATGCCTGGCAGCTCATCAGGAAATAAGTCGGGAAATCTACCACGACTGGAATGTCTACGTCCGTCACGTCGCTTTGTCTCGTGTCCTGTACATAACAGAGGAAGGCTTGTCGGCCCTTCCTAACGTCCTTCATCAGGGACAATGCTGACACGATCTTGACAGTCGGCTCTCTCCTCACACTGCGGTATGACACTGTCTTGCCGCTCGGCCCCTTTAGTAGTAGTCGATGCTCTGCACAATGAAGGCGGCCCCTATGCTTTTGTAGCCAATCCATGCCCACTATAATGTCAAAACCCAAGTTCTTGAACTCGATCAGATCGATGGGAAAGGTCTCAGTCATAATGCTGATCTCTAACCTGTATACTGTCTGGTGCAACCTACTTTCTCCTTCGAAGGAAGGGTGACTGAAAAGTCTAAAAGCTGTTCGGGGGTGGCCCCCAGCTTCTTAGCAAATGCCGAGGAAATAAAAGAATGCGAAGCCCCTGAGTCGAACAATACGGAAGCACTAACACCATCAACAGGAAAGGTACCTGAGATCACCTCTCGTATTAGCATCGAGTCCCATAAATCACTAATTTACTGTTGTTATAATTGTCATACCTGTGATGACATTACCGGACTCCTTGGCTTGCGCCATATAAGATGCAGATGGTACCCTCCTTTCCATTTTCGTAGCCTGAAGTTATGAATTAACGGTATCAACAAAGAACAGATATACTTGAAGGTACAAAAACTCTTATTTCATTCATCCTCTGTATTATACAAGGTTACACACTTGCTACGCCTCGTATACATCAGTACTGTCTGAAAGTCAATTAAAACGGCCAGGTCGGATGTGGGTATCGTCATTCACTAGAGCTGGTGGTGCGGTATTGAGCTTAATGCTCTTAATACCATGATATACAAGCCTCGACTCTCCACCAAATACCAACACATCCCAGACTTGAGGATGATCTTGCTTGCTAGATCCATCCTCTTCTGGTCTCCATAGATGAACTCAGCATCATCGCCGATGGAGAATGACACAACCGGTATTCCTCTGGTGATGGACTCGGTCGTCTCATCACGATCCTGGTGCATCCCAAGTTTTCCTCCCTGCTCATAGTAGTTGATGATGCAAACGTCAGGTGTCATGTCGGGTAATGGAAAAGTCTCACAGTCTTGAGCAATATCCATTGCGTTTCTCACCAAGGTTAGGAAACTCTCAGGTATCCTAGGTATTGATACGCCACCTACCATCCTCACCTCTCGATAAACCCTAGCTTGTGGATCCCAATCTTTCCCTAAGCACATCATGTGCAGTTTCATTCTAGAACCACTATTAAATACAGGGGTATAAAATCCTCCTATGCCCTTACCCAAAGCTCTACACTCATTCACTATGGCGATTTGCTCATCTAGGGTTAGGAACTCTCTGAGAAGTATCATGCCCGGTCTGACTACATGACACAACTCACTAGGGTACTCCCGTCTTTCTTCCACGGGTCTAGGTGACCTCTGTCTTGTAAGTGTGGGATAGCAGATATCGAAGTCTCCTAAGAGGTAAAAGGTTTCCTAGGTAAGTGTTTATCTAAAGCGGTAATTAAACACACATTCATGCTAAGGTAAAGCGTTTAACACTTAGTCATGCTCTCATACAATGGTTAAGGTTTCAAATGCTAACCTTCACCGCGCTGGGTACTAGTGCCAGCGCCTGAAGCTCCCGCTGCATTCAGCATACGGTTGCCCGGCGGGTTCCTCTGGTTCTGGTTCTGCTGCTGTGGCTGCTGATGCTGCTGCCCCTCTGGGCTTGGGGCGCCGGCCCCCTCTGGCCACCTCGAGCTCCACCTCCTCCAGTAGGTGCGCTCTGAGTCCCCTTCGGCGGGCGGTACGCTCGGCTCTCTGGATTAGCAAAGCACTCGAACGACCTGTGGCCCTTCTTTCCACAATGGTGGCAGTCCACCGCTTGCCCGGTGCAGTCGACACCCGGGTGGTCTTTACCACAGCGCTTGCAGTGAAAGTGGCGCTGGGGTGCAGAACCTATTATCATATCACATTCTGATTAGTACAAGGATGGTAATGGATAGTGTAGTACACAACTCATTCACAAGGTTAGATCACTTACCCTTAGGGGGTGCAGATCTAAGAGGCTGGACATCATAGGTAGGCCCGGTCAGCATCGGGACCTTGTCCTTGCCCTTTTGGCTGGCCTGCTCCTTCTTCTTCTCCCTCCAGGAGAACTTTTTCTTCTGTGATCGTCAAAGTGTCAGGAATAGCAGGTATAAAAGCAGGCAGTAAGTAAGTAATTTAAATGGATTAAATAACTTAAGGTGGTTCTTACTTCCAACCCTTACTGCCTCCGCTTCCAGCCTCAACCTCCGCCTCCTTCTCGGGGGCTTACGCTTCTGCCCTGGCCGTCCTCCGGCTGTTCACCATCATCTCAGTCCGAGAAGCAGCGTCATAACACTCCTGTAATGCATCAATGAGTTTCCCGAACTTGTAATAAATCAAACTGAGTTACAAGGTATAAACTGTCAATTAATTTACCTGGACCGTAGGGTACAAGGTAGCACCCATGGCGGCCTTGATAGCATATCGCAACCCGCCTCTAAATTTCTCCACTTTCACCGCATCAGAATAAACAAACCTGGGACAAAGTCCAAGAGCCCAATAAACAAGGAGTAGTACTGATCTACTGTCATACTACCCTGCCTCAGGGCCTCAAACTCTCCCTCTTCCTCTGCTTCAAATGAGCAGGATAGTACTTCTCTCTCAGCAATTCCACAAACCTGTCCAACCAAAACCCTCTATAGCAAGTGTAATGTGCCTTCACGGACCTCCACCAAGTGCTGGCAGCGTCCTTCAGATGAAGGCTGCTATACCGACCCGGTGCTCAGCAGGCACATGTATGGCATCAAAGGCCTTCTCGTGCTCAACAATGAATCTCTCCAGGACAGTGGGGTCAGCAACTCCGTCATAGGTAGGTACTCGCGTGTCAGCTACGCTCTTTAGCCAATTCGGCTCTCTAGGTGCGGGTACGGGTGGGACTACAGGTGGTGCTCCTATATGGACACCTCCCATCTGGGCCAGCTGAGCGAAGACGGCTGCTACCGTCTCAGCTACGCCCACGGCTGGGGCCTCAGGAGGACCTCCTCCAGGCCCGCCGCCTCTTCCACCACCTCCTCTGCCTCTGCCAGTCGAACGTCTTCAGAAGACATCTGAAGAATTCAGAACCAAAGTCAGCTCTTGGTATAAAATACTGTTTTCCCAACCATAACCTAACTCAAATCATTTACAACTATCTCCTTGGTACTGGTGTGTGAATAACCTAAGCTCACGGTACTTAAACTACTATCTCTTGTAATCAGAGCGGTACTCCGCTCTGATACCACTTTTGTAAACCCCTACTAATTCGGCTCCTAATTATCCTATAAATGTCGCACATAATAAATAAATCGCAGCGGTAAATAACAGACTGTCGCTCTAATGGTGTCACTGTTATCACTCGCCCATACGGGTGATAACGAATTACCTGATAATCAACTTGCGAAACGTATTCCCGCAGTGACCACAAGAGATAGATAGTAGTACTTAAACAATCTAAAACAAATCCAACAACAACCGAATATTACAGACCGTGAGCATCTAAACAAAATACACCTCGGTTACACAACCCGAGTCCAAAACAACCTTAGTATCACACCGTACCAAGTCTAACCAACAGTAAACACAATAGTCGCGCCCCGCGTCGACCCACCAGCTAGTCTCCTGCAATAAAAATGGTTTGTGGTATGGAATCAGCCCCTGCTGAGTATGTTATCACATGCCCCGTCATGCCTCCTCAAACCCCTCAATTAATTGGTCGAGAGCATGAGATTCGTTACATGCAATACCGTTTTAATATTTAAACTGTAAAACAATTAACAGTAATATCCATACAATAACACAACCATCAACACACATAATAACCACAAGTATAACCAATGAACAACAAAGCGAAACAACGAGAATAATAACAAACAAGTATTAGTCCTCGTCCATGGTGTAGAAACCAATATGTTCGCCACTGTATAAGTCTCAACTGTATTAATTGTTCAGTTATACCTAGTGACAATGTCTCGTTAAAAACGACATGTCTCTAATTACCCATATATTATGGCGGGTCACCCACGGCAGTAGCCACTCCAGCGGTAGAGTCTCCGACCAACGAGCCATTCTAGCTCACGGGAAATTTTCTTGATACTTACGGACCCGTACGCGGACATCCTGGTATCGTTTTTGTGATCACAGCGCGCACCAAGAGCCACATCCTCTTGGCTTTACTATCTTTCATTAATTAATTATACCATCGCATCGCATTACCAAATTTTCTAACACAGCAGACTAAGGTCATTAGTCCAATCCGGAGTCTGTAAACTCGGGATCCAGTGTTAGATACGAGAGCGGCGTTTAGAAAGGCCAATGCTCCGTATAAAAGTCTCGGATAATATATATATCTTATTATCCTAGTGCTACATCGTTTTTCTGACGATCCTTATATTTCACATAAGATAAGATAGCACCATAGCCGCTAGTTCGTTTTATATATAGGTTCATATATACGAACCAATACTGTTAACTCAACAACAGTAAATAATAAGCAGCTATAAATATACAATTCATGCATATTAATTAACACATTCAGACAAACAATCTTATCACAGATCACACAGAAGTCTGAACTGAGGAAGTCCTCAGAGACAATCAGAGACACATAACAACATACCGTTCACCCTGATTGTATTACGGTGGAGTATGAATCAGCAAGATCCTATGCTCCGTGTGTCGTCTCTAACAGTCTAAACAATACATAACGCTACTGATTAGCATCCCGTATAACAGCATAACTCTACGGTACCCCGTACCGTCACTAATACCTCCCGGTTAATCCCCCGTTATTAACTGTCAACGTTTGTCGGGTTTTCGGCTTAACTCGAGATTGGAAAAATGTTATATTACATGCGTAGTAGTCTTGTCTTGTATATTAATATTCTAATGTTGAACTGTTATCGCATGTAACTTAATATACCCTTGTATATCATATAGTTGTTTCTATATTGCATGTATAATTCTTCATCATTTATTATGCAACTCACCTTAGTTTTTATTTTTCTAAGGTGTGTTTTTCCAAATTTAATGAGTATAATTCATATGTAAAAGTACTTTGAATTATATAAATCCTTATTATCCCATGTATACTCTTAACATTAGAATTCCATATCTAATGTTTGTAATTCTTTTCCCTTTATCATATGTTATTTTAATTATGGAAATACATGGTTATTAAATCAAATTATATTTTTCCACCATAACATATATTATTTATATATGTATTATGGAACTATTTATTATATGGTATGTCTTATAATATATTCATTCTCTTTCAATGAATATTCCTTATACTATAAATGTTATAACCCTTTATAACATTAAAACCATATTATAAATTTTATTTAAAATGTAATATTTCCGAACAGCACTTATTTCTTAAGTATTTACAAAATCCATCACATAATTAATATAATGTTATATTATAACTATATAACATATATTATGACATTTAAGTCATTAAAACAATTATAACCTATAGTTATATTTTGTTTATAAAATACCAAACAGCCCTTATATTATTCGGCTTTCACTATAAACCACTAAACTTCTATAAATCACAAATCCATCCCAAATTATATTTCATTGTTACACTTATAATATACCTTATATTATAATCCTTAACCTTAATATAATTATAACCTATAGTTTTTAAAGGCTATAATTTTCGAACAGCCCCTAGGACTTTTAATTAAATTCCCACCACCAAACTTTGTATATATCCAAATCTTCCCAATTTATAATACATAGTTTTCTAATTCCATTAAAACTATATATTATACATATATCTTTATAAAACCTTATATATAACTCCAAAAATTACCAAACTATACCAAAAGGTTATAAATATTATTCCTAACCTTATACTCTCCATAAATCTCGGTTTGACCCATATGTTACCCATTTGTAACAATGTCATGAAATATCATATATTATACTTATATAATTCATATAAACTCCAAATTTAACCAAATAAACTTCTAAAAATTCCTAATAACTTAAGGGCTGTACTAAATCCCTTTAGTACCCCAAAGTTTCGGAATTACATTATAGCCCCATCTCTTATAAATCTTTTACAATTTAATAACTATCTTAATATAAGGTAGTATTTTAATTTCTAAATTCTCCAAACTTGGTCAAAGTCTCCTATATAGTCAACTTTGACTTCTAATACCAAATGGGAACCAAACTTTCGGTAATCACCAATAATACCCTATACTTTTCTATTTTTACAATTTTGACACAAAACTTTATAAAAGGTTATAATTTTTATTAAATTCATTTAAAACCCTAAATTCCTCTAAATTAAGCCCCAACCTAATATTTTGTTAGTAATTACCGTTTGACCCCAAACTTAATTATAAGCATAAATCTAACTAAATAAGCTTATAAACTTAAATTAAAATGGCCTAATGACATGGCCTTATTACAACCTTGAACTTGCAAAATAAATTACACTTTAAATGTCTCAAAATATAGTATAAACTCACGGCCTCACCATAGTTTATTTATTTTTCCACATAATGTCATAATTTGACCATTATGTTAATTAAATCTCTTAAATGACTAGCTTAATTTTCTTAGTCATTTTTTCCATTTCTAGGTTAATATAACCCATATTTTTAAGTCCTCTCTCGGCACATATATATATATGCTAGGAAATCATAAAATCATAAGTTTAAGGTGTTTATACCTTGGTTAAGCTTGTAACAGCTCGACAGCTTGAAGGAAAATTCCCCACATGATTTAGACATGTTTAATACATCAAAATAAGATATGGTTATACTCCAAGCTTGAGCTTAACCATAAGGAACAATTAATGTAAGATTTAAGGCAAAAATCACCTTAAAAATGCAAGGGAACTTCAAGAGGAATTCGGCCTGATTAAACACACCACAAGGTGTTAAATTCACCATATAGACATAGGAAATAGCTAGACAACAACAAGCTGCTGTGGTAATAGGTTTTACCTTGGCAAAATGCCTTAAAAGAGGGTATTTCCTTGGATCTCGGCCACCCTTACTCCAAATGGCTAACCAACTGAATGAACATGTAAATATGAAGATTATGAGTGTATAAACTCATAAAAATCAAAGGAAGAAAATCGGATGGAAGAGTAGAGAGGCTTAAGGTATGTTTTTACCTTAAAATGCAAATTTGAGCAACCTTGGCCCTAGACTTGCTTCAGCCGAGTTTGGTGTGTTCTAACCTTATAACACTGAGAATGAGCCATAGGAATTGATGAGCCACGAGATCTAAGTGTAGGTAGTGAAGAGATGAAGAAAAAGAGAAAAAAGAGCTAAAATGCCTTAAACCTTACCTTAAGAGCTTAAGAGTTTGAATTGTCTTCTAACTCAAGAACACAGCTTGAGAGGTTCTGGGAATGGAGGGAGCTGGCTGGAATGGCTGGAATCGGACAAGAGGCAAGGGAATGATTGGAAATGAGCTTAAATTATTGAAAAAGTAAGTTTTATTATAATAATGTGGTGTTAGGTAAGTAATTAGCAATCAATGTCTTGTGAGCTGTCTTCCCACCTCCTTGCCTGCCGAAAGCCATGAGGTCAAATGGGTCATTAATTGACCATTGACCATACTTGGTCAATATTGACTCAAACGGGCCCCCTTTTAGGGTTTTATTAATATTTTAATATTAAATTTGTAAAAATTTGTAAATTTCTGGAATTAAATTCCTAATATGATATAATGTGATATAATATCATATTTAAAGGTAATTATAACCTTTATGCCCATTAAAAACCAATTTAGAAGGCAATTTCACAAAAAAGTGCTTTAAGGTGTTTTAGTGCACCTTTTTGTGTCAAAGGGTGTTCCTGAGCTTAGTTTTCTTTGAGAACAGTTTTGTTGTGTCCTTGCTTCATTATAATACTTATGAATCCACTTTGGATCCTATTTGAGGTCATACAATCTTTATGGTGCTTTAAAGCACATTTTGGCTTTACCGATCTTAAGGCATGTCTCGCCTTGTTGAGATCTTTTAGATTGTTCCCCAATAATATTTAGATGTTTATTAACCCCTTAGATCATTATTAGATCATTTAATTAAGTTTAAAGGTTAGGGGTATTTCAGCAAGGGTTCAAGAGGCGGAAACTTACTGAGGACTTGAGTTGCCCTCTCTCTTCTCTCCTGTTCGAATCAAACTTCACCGCCATTCGGCCCCCGCTTGACTTTGAAGACAACTCATAAGAGGAGAGTTTCCTCTTAACTTCATGGAGTTCCCTCCCTCTGAAATAAACTACAATTTTGTTGTCCCCTTCTTTGTTTTCACCAAGAAGATGTGGATGCTTACATCCTTAAATTTAAGAAGGGGGTGTCAAGTCTCCCTCCAAGTCATCAGAGAAGAGTGCCACCATCGACTTCAAGGATCCA
>JAIOTZ010002610.1:0-13560 GCA_023374045.1 Limonium bicolor
GTTTGTTTTTGATTTGAACAAGTGAGCTAGATTTCACAAGAGATCAAAGAAGAGGTTTAATGGAGGTGGTGTGGTATTACCGTGGAAGAGAAGAAGAAGAGTTGGAGAGAGTGTGGAGCCGTGTGAACAAGGAAGGAAATGAGAAAGTGAGATTGAATTACTTTTTTGAAGATATTTGTAGTAATAAAGTAAAAGTAAGTTTAATTAGTCATCTTTATTTGTCTAACAAAATAACAAGTGAGTGGTGAGTCACCACACTTAAGAAAACCGGCCCCCTTTATTAATATGAGGGTACTTTAGTCTTTGTTTGTCAATTTAATTACTTAATACAACATATGTTATAAAATAGCTTATAAAAATTACTATTCATGAAAACAAGGCACATAGAAGTGAAATTTTTGATTTCCCATTGATATAGACATCCAAATGTGATATTATATAGTGCACATATATATTTAAGAGTAATGATGGACATCTAGCCACTCAAAACTCATTTACAAGACAATTTTTCAAAAATGTGCTTTAAGACTCCTTAAAGCACATTTTGTGTTTAAACTTGTTTTCAAGCTTGGTTTTCTTTGGTAATTGGTTTAATATGTTCATTAGTGTATAAATGAGGTCTTGGTAAGTTCATTAGGTCTTAACCAAGTTTATCCCAAGCTTAGAGCACCTTTTGGCTCTTATTGACTTTAAAGCACATTTTGTGTTTTCTTTTGTTTAAATTTGTTTACTAATGTTTCTAAGACTCTTTTTAGTCTTAATTCACCATATTTAAGTGTTTATACAATATATTAAGGTTTGGGGTATTTCAGAATCTAATATCAAGATGGCTAAAATGACTTAAGGAATCCAAATGATTTAAGACTACATTTAGCATACCAGCATTTCGATTGCTGAGCCCTTCAATGGGCCAAACATTCCAGGTTATTGAAGAAGACTCAAGCCGGAGTGCGGGACACGGGGGTAGCTGAAGTATTTTCAACAAACACCGTTGGTTATATTATGTATTGTATTAAGAAGGTTGTTGTATTCAGTTAGTTGCTCATTTAGTTGGATTTGGGTTGTAATAATTAGAGTGCTCAGTATCTGTTCATCACAGCGTGGGAAGTTGTATTGTTGGAAAGAGTAAGGTTGCCTTGTTGCTCACGAGGGTGAGGGACGGCGTGTAACACCAAGGTAGATAGCTTTATTTTCCGCTGCGATTTGTTATTCATTATGCTACGACTTGCGACGTTATTACAGGTTTAGGATTAGGAGTGCTACACACACACACACTTGTGAAACACAAAGAAAATTGTGTTCTAGACCTTCAACTAGACACACCTGATCGATGCAGTTTCATTTCCGATTGTTCCTATTCCAACAATTCTTCATTTTCAATTTTTTCCAAAAGTTACCTTTCCTCCTCTGAGTTCAACAAGAGAATTGAATTTTGACTTGTCTCCACTCATATGTCTCGAACAACCACTGTCCATTATCCTCCAATTCCTGCTAGAGTGGAGGCACATGTACCTGAGAGCAAAAAATTACTTGTTAGTCTTGGGTACTCAGAATTGCTTGGGCCTAGTTCTTTGTATATGAGAGAAAAATTTATTGCTTGCCCTGTGAGTTGTATACTGAGAGAAATTCTAATAAATTGTTTTTTTCCATCTTGATAGCTTATTTTTCTACAAAATCTTATACTATGTCCTTGTTTATGACAATACCGACAATAGTATTGATTTGTGACCCCAACATGCTTGTTATGTGTGAGTGTATGACTCTGGTTGTTCTTAGTGTCCTCTGATTTCTTTCCGGTCAGCATACGACTCAAGTTTATCCTACCAGTTTACCAGATTGAATTTTCTTGAGTTTGTATTCCATCCTCTCTCTTTCTCTTAGCTATGATATCTGCAAGATTTTCATTGTTCCTCTTAAAACTCTTATTCCTATTCTGAAGTGATTTTATCTCATCCTGAGCCCATCTAGGTAACGTTATAACTCGTGTGGATAAAGAAGTTACAAACTCTATCTTAGTTTGAAATGAGTTATCCTCAGTTCTGAACTCAGATGTAAAATTCTTGGAAACTTCTTTTTCTCGCAGTCTTTCTTCTAGTAATTTTACCTTAGTTACAACTGTAGTTAATAGATTAAACAAGTATTTCTTAGATATTGAACAGAAAGCATTTTCTATCAGTTCGAGACGTACCTCTTCTTCTTCAAGGGCTGCTTTCCAGTCTTCACAAGCCATCATGCAAAAATCAGCATCAGTTGTTACACTAATGTGTTCATCCTCTTCCATCACAACAGTCATGCAGGTTTGTGTTGTTTCCTCCGCCTCTGAGTCTGAGTCTGAGATATCTTGACCCCATGTTGCCGCTGTTGCTTCAGTGAATTTTTTTTACTTTCTCTTGAAAACTTTCCTTTGGTTTGAGAGTACAATCTTTTACCATGTTTCCAGGTTTGTTACACTTGCAACATATGATAGGGTCCTTCCTCAACTTGTATCTACCATACTTTTGTCCTGAACCTTTCCTCCCTTCAAATAATTTTCTGATTCCATTAGCAATCAAGGTTATCTCTTCATCCTCATCTATCTCTTCATCATTTGTTTTGTTTACTGTCTTCTTAGCCTTCAAGGCCAAGTCTTTATTTGAATTTTGATGAATGGTTATTTCTCCTCTCATCCTTCCTTCATAAACTGTGAGTTTAAAACCTAACTCCTCAAAAGATAATTTTGATAAGTCTTTTGTGGTTTTCAAGAGTGTGGTGAAGTTCAGCCATTATTTTCCAAGGCAATCAAGAAACCTCTCATTGACTATATCCTTCGAGAGAACCTCCCCATAGTTTTGAGCTCACATAGTATCTTGTTGAATCTTATAAGAGTTTGAGAGATTGTTTCTCCTTCCACCATCTTAAAATTGTCAAACTGCCTTTTGAATTGTTTTCCTTTAGCTTTCCTAGCTGAATCAGTACCAGCATAAGCAGTTTTAAAAAACTCCCATATCTCTTTTGTCATGCGAATTCCCAACACCTTTTGTCGATCTCTTTCAGATAATGACGAGACAATAACCCTTATGGCTTGCTTATTTTTGCTGAGAAGCTTCTTGTCATTGTCAGTTCAATCTTCTTGAGGCTTGGGTTTTGAAACTCCTTCATCAACAACTTGAGGAATCAGGTTTCTTTTGTTGACGACCGTTCACAAGTCATAGTCTGTAGACATGATTTTGTCACCCATTTGCTCACACCAACAAGAATAGTTGAATTTTGTGAGCTTTGGAGCCTTGACATTGTAGGAACTCATCTTTGATCAACCATGAAGTTGTGTCTTCTGAATAAGAGGGTAACCTTGCTCTGATACCAATTGAAATTTCTTACAACGTGAGTCTAGGACTGAGACGCTTGGGCGTATTAATGATATTGAAATGAGACAAGAACAGAGTAAGAGTGGATTGAAATCTTCACTATTTCAGCACCTATGTATTACAACCTCACGACACTGGATACAAGTTTCCTCACGTTAAGAACACCTTCTTAACAAGTAAGTACACAACTCACTCACGCGATGAATCTAGTTATTCATCCTAGATGCTAACAATCTTAATTCAGAAATCCTAAGCCCTATAAGCTATACCACTCATACACATTGAGGAAAGTAATTAGAGTTTTTTATGAACTTTTTCTTACTTCTCTTTTTCTCCCTCAGAAATATGTAACCCTATTTATTTCTGCCTCGGGCTTTTATAGATTTAGAGGAGAAAATCTATCTCCTTGATTTTCTTCATCTTTTATCAAACAAGGTTGTCACTGATTTATTTACCTAATCTGTCACGTTAACTCACATTGATATATATCATCGATTGGTAAAGATAAATCACAATCAATCTCCTTTTCCAATAAATAAATCCACAACATTTCAATGGTGGGTTCAAGACTGATCTGTTGAGATGTTCAGTATAGAACTGAGTTTGCCGATCAAAATAGAGCATCAACACTTGTGCTCGAGAAAGATAATTATTGAGTGTTTATGGCTTCTAAGTAGGGGTGGCAATTTCAACACGACCCATTTGACCAACATGAACTCGACAAGAAGTTAGCGGGGTTGGGTTTTAAAATTTGACACGATTAAATAAACGGGTCAACCCGAACACGACTCGTTTAATAGCCGTGTCGGGTTTAGGTTTAACATATGTAACCCGCTAACCCGTTTAATTAATTTATATTAAATAATATATATATATATATATTATAAATGATAGATTAATGATTTTTTATCAAATTTAATATAACTAAGATATACAAATATTAAAAATTAAGTATTTTAAATTAAAGTAAAGTTAATAATATCATAGAATGACAAAACTAATGTTAATTAGTCAAATTATTTTCTTATATATAACTAAACAGGTTAGATAAGAATTTAATATATGCGGATTTGAGTTTCAAATTTGGACACGATGAGTTAATTGGGTCGGACGGGTCAACCCGTTTAATAAACGGGTTGGGTTTGGGTTTCATATTTGGACACAATTAATTAAATGGGTGGGGTCGGGTCAACCAATTTAATAAACAGGTCGGGTTTGGGTTTAGTCTAACACGACCCGCGAACCCGTTTTTCCACCCCTACTTCTAAGCTTGTCTATATGTAAATTAGAGATTTTCTTAGGGTTTGCTCAATTTATTATCATTGTGTTAAATTGGTGGGTTTAACGTTGCCGATTAGTTTAACATTAGTGTGGGTTACTATAGACGGGTTTCCAAAAGTAGATATCTATTATGTTGGAGACTAAATCAATGCACTCGATTCTTAAGGAAATTTAGATGAGACTACATTGCAACTTAGAGGGAACTTGTGCTTAAGGTTATAATTGAGTCGGGTACTTGAACTAACATTCAAGTTCTAACTAAATTGGTTAGGATTAGTAAGCCAGGGTTTGGCTACTAGTTAATTAAGTGTCCCTGTTGTTTTGCTATGAGTTCAAGAATCAACAACCGGTAGTAAAAGGTGAAGGGGAAAATATCTATCCTAGGGTACATCTATCTTAAATCAACTAGTTTAGTTTTATTGCTTTCTCTATCTTTCTGTTTATCAAACCAAAAACCCCAAAAAATCTAGATTTACATAACTGCACCTTTTGTTTATATTTATCCACACTTACTAAACTTGTAAATAGTTTGATAGTTTTCAAGTCCCTGTAGATAGGACCTTGTTGAACTAATACAAATGGGTTCACTGCCATCAGTCTACGGAATATATTCATTTATATTTTGCACAACACCACTATATCAAAAATATTTCTTCATACAAGCATGCTTTGAATGAAACACAACCTCAAAAGTCAACGACGATCCCACAAACAAGATATCACATCACATAAAAAACAGAATTCATACAATCGATTTTCTAACACGTATAGTCAGAATTTTAAAAAAGTTATCTTATTAGCCTTAAACAACCAAACAGGGCCTTATTTCTATGACCTTTCTCTAGAAGCGTACTGAATGCCAAATCTAGATGAAAAGTATGCTAACATGGACGTTCGAGGGGTACATTCAAAGGTATTTTTTACAGTTAAAAAAATACAACCTCGATTTTTTCATACCTAATTTATAGTTCTTTTAGTTCGTTTTAGGTTAAAATAAAGTAAAACGTGGGACAAACTAAGGAAAAAACTGCCAGATATAATGAAAAACGGGTGACAAACGAAGGTATTTTTGGTAGTTTAAAAAATACAACCCCACCCGTATTTTTTCTTATCTAATTTATGATTTTTGAGTTAGCTTTAGGTCGAAATAAAGTCAAAGATTGAACAAAATAAGGTAAAAACAACTGTCAAAACTACTGGAAAATGGGCACGTGCGGGCGTGGCGACCGCGTAGGTGCGAAGGGGGCGAGAGCGCTAGGGCTGCCCATGGTAGGTTAACCGTCTTATTCAGTTAATCGCTTTCGGTTAACCGGGTCTTCGATTTTCTAAAATTTGATTCCATTACCATTCCATTTAGATCGGTTAAGCGTTTAATTCGGTTTTCTAAAATTCAATTCCATTACCATTCTATTTAGACCGGTTAACCTTTAGTTCGGTTCGGTTTTGCCAGTTAACCTTGTAACCGTATATTTTTTTATTGATGAGACGCATACCATTAATATTATAGTAAAACATTGATCATTCACCTAAATCATCAGTTACAAATCAAAGACTTGTGATAAAAAATATAATAATATGTACATTACTTTAATAGCTAACATGAATTATTATATAAGATGAACATTAATATTTAAAGTTTTTCATTGTTTGTATAATCGGTTTACCACGGTTAACCGTTCGGGAAAGTTCGATACCGTTACCAAAACTGAAACCGGTCATTTTATACGGTTCAGTTAACCATACCTTAAGAACCACCACGGTTAACCTGAAATCAGGTACTGTTCACTTCGGTTTCGGTCAGATACCACGGTTTTGGAATTTTTTGGGCAGCCCTAGAGAGCAGGGGCACATACACAACGGGTGCATGCGGGGGTACAGGCACTATCTGCGCGCCCACGGGTGTGAGGACGTCGGATGCTGGGGCGTGGGAGTGCATCTAGTGCGGGTGAGGAAGACCGGGTGTTAGGTGAACCGGCTGGTCCAGTTTGGTCTATTTTGTTAGAATTTGATAGTTTTTTACTTGGTTTGGACCATTTTTTACCCGGTTTTGACCGTTTTTGCTTGGCTTTGCCTGGTTTTGAACGATTTCGAATATTGTTGGTAGTTTATCATAACTTTCGGGTCTACATTGTAATTTTTTTAACAAAGAGCAAAATGGTCATTTTTTTACTACATAATTTGGAAACCCAAGTGCGCGTATTGACCCTCTAAAATAAGTGAGGGAACAAAATTGAACTTAACACAAAGAGGGTGGTGAGGATGAATAATACCTCAATGAGCCAGTGCCATTTCATATAAAAGGTGTTAATTCCTAGTTGTCGGTGCTGAGTCTGCAACTCAGAAGGTGTAGATGGTTTGAGTTCAAAACTGAGGACGAACGGGGAGAAAGAAGGGAAGACTAGAATAGCATAAAGGTAGAACCTTTATTATAATCACGTATAACAATGGTTACACAATCACATATTCAATACGAATACAAACCCTCACGTCAAGAACACTATCTTGACATAACTCACACGTAATTTGAGTTCTGAACTCAAATTACCTACAACACAACTAGCAGCTAAACTCTTTATGAATTACCTCTCAGATCTCACTCTCTATGTTTTTCTCTGTACGCACTTACAATGAATTTCCCCAAACTCTCTCAGTTCCACTCGCCCGTGTTTTCTCTTATTTTCATAAACTCCCTCAAATCCTAGACTTACTTCCACTTATATAGATAAAGAAATCATGTGAGAATCTATCGTTCTAGATTTTATCTTTAACAGCTAGATAAAATATTGTTAAATATTCTATCTTCTTCTCTATTTGTCAGTTCAATACTGACAGACTTCGCTTCAGGCTGGTCTTAAAAACAGGCTTCAGTATTGAACTGAGTTTGCCGATCAAAATAGCATCAACAGTTTCCCCCTTTTTGATGCGGCCAACTCTGTAAGTCTTGAACTTCTTGAACTGATGAATGTTCCCCATGAATAGTTGTATACATTCAAGACTAATTGGTAAACTCTATAAGTCTTGAACTGATTAATGTTCCCCCTGAGTTGTAGAATACGTTCAAGACTAATTTACCCCTTTTGCCAAATCAAAAAGGAACTAAGACATAAACCTTATGGATTGGGGGTAGTAGTGTGTCATGGTCAGATCACTAGGAAGGAGATGATAATTCTAAAAGAGGTGAGGTGCCTTCTTGACGAGTCTGGTAGAGCCGACTTGACTTTGGTACCCAGACTCGTTTGAACTCAGTTGTAGACTCAGACTTGGAATGGTTTGTAGGGAGCCACCTTTTAGTATGTGATCTATTGGTTTTGTATGAGCTCCGCCTCGATGATACTTCACGCAATTGTTTTCTCAACAATTTGGGACACCATTTGATCTTGTGTCCTAGATGATGGCAATATCGACATGAGTGTAATCTTGGCTGATGTCTTGCAATTCCAGTATGTAACTTCTTAGTCGTAGACTGAGAGTGTGTTTCGGACTTATATCCCAAGCCGCAATTGTCTGAGTTATTATTCCGCATCATTTGCTTCAAATTCGCCTTCCCGGTATACCAAGTTGGATTAGTAGGAGTCTGAAGTTCTAACTTTCGAATTGCCTTGGCTACCATGTTTGAAAGTGTTTCACATTCTCTTTTTAGCGATTTGTTGCTATCCAAAAGGGAATTTATCTCTTCCTGTGCCCAACAAGGAAGAGTGGGAATTCTATTTTCCAAAGGACTTACAAAGTTAATCCTTGGCTTATCTAGACTCTCAGTGACAAAGTTTTTGCTTTCAGTCGAAGACTGACGCAAATTTTCCACCTTAACCTTGAGTTCTTTAATCTCAGTATCATACTGATTCTTCAAGAATTTTATCTCAGAGAGTGCAGAGGTTAACTTAATAAATATCTCTTCTTTTCCAAGAGTATCCTTCCAGATTTCCTTCTCCTTTATGTTATACTCAGTATTGATGTCATCGTCTTCGTGAGCAACTGCTGTCAAACACATCTGAGCGTACTCCCCGGGTTCTGAGTCTGTATCTGAGATATCTTGTCCCCATGCAGCTGCAACTGTATTTGCGTGTTTCTTAATCTTCTTCTAAGAATTTTCCTTCTAGTGGAGAGGACAATCCTTGACAACGTGACCAGGCTTGTTACACTTAAAACATGTATTTAGTCCCTTCTTTGACTTACAGTGTTGGTTTGACCTTTGTTGTCTACTAAATAGCCTCCAGATGCGATTTACCATTGAGGTAATTTCCTCATCTATATCAAAGTCGTCATCCTCTGACTCTGTTGTCGTGTCACGTGCTTTCAGGGATAAATCATTGATTGATGCTGATGAAGTAGCTATTTCTCCTTTCATCTTTTCCTCATAAAACCATGAGTACTGAACTCAGTTCTTCAAAGGATAATTCTGATAAATCCTTTGTAGATTCCAAGAGAGTAGCGAAGTTTAACAACTCTTTACACAAACTATCGAGAAATCTCTCATTAACAACATCGTTTGAGAGAACTTCTCCAACAGTCTTGAACTCACAGAGTATCTTGTTGAATCTTTCTAGTGTTTGTGAGAGTGTCTCTGCTTCCATCATCTTGAAATTGTCAAACTGTCTTTTGAGTTGTTTACCTTTCTCCTTTTTAACAGAATCAGTTCCAGGATATGCCGTCTTAAGAAAATCCCATACCTCCTTGGCAGTGCACAATCCCAATACTTTCTGTCGGTCTGAGTCTAACAGTGACGACATAATGACTCTTCGTGCTTGTCTGTTTTTGCTAATCATCTTGTTATCATTCTCATTCCAGCTAGACCTTGGTTTTTCTTTTGAACCTCCATTTTCTTCAATATTAGGCTTAAGATCTCCTTCAGTTACTACATCCCACAATTGTAAGTCGATGGAGATCAACTGGTCTTCCATCTGCTCAGACCAGCTGGTGTAGTTGAATTTTGAGAGCTTTGGGGGTTTAACATAGTAGGAATTCAATACGATCAACCCTGAAGAAGTTTCTTCTACGTTTAGGGTTACCTTGCTCTGATACCAATTGTTAATTCCTAGTTATCAGTGCTGAGTCTGCAACCCAGAAGGTGTCGATGGTCTAAGTTCAGAATTGAGGGCGAACGGGGAGAAAGAAGGGAAGACAAGAATAGCATAAAGGTAGAACCTTTATTATAATCACGTATAATAATGGTTACACAATCACGTATTCAATACGAATACAAAACCTCACATCAAGAACACTATCTTGACATAACTCACACGTAATTTGAGTTTTGAACTCAAATTACCTACAACACAACTAGCAGCTAAACTCTTTATGAATTACCTCTCAGATTTCACTCTCTATGTTTTTCTCTGTACGCACTTACAATGAATTTCCCCAAACTCTCCCAGTTCCACTCGCCCGTGTTTTCTCTTATTTTCATAAACTCCCTCAAACCCTAGACTTACTTCCACTTATATAGATAAAGAAATCGTGTGAGAATCTATCGTTCAAGATTTTATCTTTAACAACTAGATAAAATCTTGTTAAATATTCTATCTTCTTCTCTGTTTGTCAGTTCAAGACTGTCAGACTTCGCTTCAGGCTGGTCTTAAAAATGGGCTTCAGTATTGAACTGAGTTTGCCGATCAAAATAGCATCAACAAAAGGGTCATGCCAAAGCTTCCAACCAAACACAAGGGCTTGAGGAGGGAGGTGAGCATGACAAAAGAGATTCAAGAAGACAGACTACCCATCTTAATGATGTTATCCAATGATTACCTCAATGAAAGTGTCGATTAATATCCCGTATTTACCTAGTAACATGAAATTATGAGGAAATACTATTATACACAATCTAAATACCCCTTAAAGGATCTTATCTCTAAAACTTAATCAACACTAACTAAAAAAAATTGTACTTAGTGTTACAAAACTCCTGTGTCACCGCTCAATTCAAGCCTTTTTTCCTTGTGCTCCTTCACTACTAGGTGATGTAACACCACATATGGATAACTATCCAACAACATAGCTCTCAAGTCACTCAAACTTAAAAACTAACCCGTCTTATGACGTCCTCGTCACAAGCTTGACATCTAATCCCAAGGACCTCCTCGGTAGGTGTCAGGTAGTCCATCACGACATGGTTCATAGTCGGCTTTGATACCATTTATAACACCTTATATGAATGAGGTCTAACAACCTAGCTTTCAAGCCATTCGGGCTTGACTAGTCACTTTAAGTCTTTTGTTCTTATTTGATCCTAAAAGTGGAAAGTCTTGATTTTAGTCAAACCATATATGTATTATTATAAATTACTCACATTACTACTCATGATACCAGGATACTTCACAAAAGTGATAGGAGTGAGGGATCTAAAGATTTTTTTAGATAGTTAACACACATACTGAACCCTCTCCATGTATCTTCCAATATAATCTCTTTTTGTTTCAACAAATCTAACCTAAAACCGGCTGTGGCTGGTGTGCTGCAAGGCAGCAGATGCAGCACTACTGTAGAGGGAGTGCATACGCGTATACGTGTGTCTAAACCGCAAGCAAAAGTTAAATACTTTTATATAAAAGAACATTATAGTTATTCTAATTTCTTTCATCTTATTTTATAATAAATTTTGAAAAAATTCAAGTTATTTAAGTATATAAAATTTTGAGTTTAAAGAAGAAAAATACTTACAATAAAAAAGATGAGTTATAAATATTTTTCAAAAGTAGTTTCAATTTTTATAGATGAAATCTATATACATTTGGACTTCGGACAGTATAAAAAATACAGTAATTATATATTTCAATTATAAATTTAGAGGCCAGCCGTTCAACACGAAATAAGGTGTTGCCAGTAATTTATGTTTAAATTTCATTGATTTATAATAAGAATAGGGGTAGAGATTAGATAAACTTGTGGGAAAATAAAAAGGAAATAAATTTTTATTAGACTTGAAATTTGAAAGTGATATAATTTAAAATTACCAGTCACTAAAAATAAAATTATATTAGTATTAATCATAATCCATACTCTTAGAAACAAGATTCATTATTGATATAAGAACTTAAAATTTACATATTTTTTTGGGATGTACTACATGTATCAAAAATGTTTATTATTCAATACTAAAGCGAATTTGTCCAAATGCAATTGTGTCCTATGCAAATTAAGTAGAAAATTAATTATCGTGCATAATTAAATATGAGCTAATATTAGTAAATATCAATTCTGATTTCATAGTTCACAACATTTTTAAATGTTTTTTCTTCCATCCTAGGTCAATTAATTGTACGTACCTTAAACCCGCTATCATAAACTGTAAAAATGTCTTCAACGTTTTTAGCTTTCCTAGGATGGGTTTTGGGGTGTTTGGGGGGGGGGGGGTGTAGGGTAATCTATTTGAAATTGTTTTCTATACTTTATATTGTAGCAACTAACTTGACAGGTTTTCAAGGTTTGTAGTGGCGGGTTTAACGACCATAAACCCGCCACTACAAATTGTAAAAATGCCTTCGGCGTTTTAGCTTTCCTAGGGTGGGTTTTTGGGGTAGGGTAATCTATTTGGAATTTGTTATGTACTTTATATTGTAGCAACTGAAATACCCCTAACATTTAAATAATTAAGTATAAGTAAATAAATATTATTTGGGGGTTATTAAACCCTAAGAAAGCATATAAACACTTGGGCGTTTAAAAACGCACCTAAACTCCTTAAGGTTAAAAACGTGCGTTAAAGCCCGACCTTAAGATAAACAAGTTATATAAGCTCTAAAACTCATATGAAGTTAACCAAGGGTCATTTTTATGACCTTTAAAACACAAGTCCTCAGTTAGAACTGGGTAAAAATACAATATGCCCGGGAGTTCCCTTAAAGGCCCCTTAAGGCCCGAAAGTCCCGGAAATACCTTATAAAAAAAGTAAAGCATTACACGTCATTCTAAATGCACAATAACACTTAAATGAACATTTAAGATGAAGTTCTCAAGATAAATTCTCAGTTAAAGACAAAATTCTTGGAGGTTCCCGATGAGGGCCCCATAAACCCTCGGGAGTGCCTAGGGGAGGTACCGAAGTGGCACAAACTCCAATATAAATTATTCTAAGAGTTCCTATCATCTATATTCAGTATTCCAAAGAGGGTTCTCGAGATACTTTCACAAAAATTAACAAAGTGCTCGGATGAATTTCTTAACGCTCCTTTTTGCCCCGGGAGTGTCCTGTTAGCCCGAAAATTGAGTTACAAGTTTATATAACCCCATATAACTCAATGTAACACCTTAAAATATTATTATTGACTATAAAAAATGTCAATAAACACTTGGAACTCATAGCGACTAATTAATTCCTAGAACAATCCTTAAAGCACAAAAACGCACCTTCGGGTGTCACAAAAATGCGTTTTACGCAATTGCCTTGAAGGTTTGAGTAGCCACGAGTTGATAATATTAAAAGGGTATAAATTGAACATCTAAATCAATTAATTCCAGTACTAAATTAATAGTACAAATAGGGGCGATTTTTAGAACAAAAAGGTACCTAAAATCAGCATTTTTACCTTAAAACTTTCACCTTTTACCATCATATAAATGTACCAATTAAATGTTGGAACCTATTACACATATTAGTATGGTTTTAATACAGTATAGTGTAACAAAAATTAAGTTAAAAATCTTTTCCATCTGGCCTCCATTTCATGCGATATCTAGGGGCAGTTTTTGGCTAGTTTGGCTTAAAATTTTTGTTATTGGATGATGAATCATCTTGTCACCCACCGTGTGATAATGTACTAGCTGTGCAATCAGATGAAGCTCACCTACCGATTTCCCCTACAATAAAACAATGAAGGTTAGTATAAGATTAACAAAAGAAATGGAAAGCAATGCTTTAATTAAACAATTAGATCTACTTTTAGGAGGCTATAAACAAAGAATTGCAATTTGCTCTTCCAGCACATGGAGCAGCCGATGGAGA
>JAIOTZ010002611.1:0-13381 GCA_023374045.1 Limonium bicolor
CGCCAACCTGGGTCGACATGCCTAGCAGTCGAGGGAACCCAACCAGCAAGAAGGAAAGCACTAACTGTGCACATAAGCGACAATGGAGAAGCAACACACCCGAGACACATGTCTACGGAAACACAAATGTTAAATAATACCGACAATGGTATAGTAACCGACTAAGGAACTAGTCAAGGACGGAAGATTCCAAACCTACAACGCCAAAGAGGCTGTAATATCCGATTATCACAGTTTAGACAACTGTGGGAGTGTTAGTGGAACATACTTCAACAGGACTACGACATAGTACCTAAACAAGAATCAAGCCTCAGTAACCACGGCAAATACGTGGGGGCAACATTAAGGAGGAACACGGAGTTAAGTGATTGGAGAGTCATTAATGACTACCATGTCAAGAACAATGAGAGTCGCTCAGAAGATTTATTATCAGGACTGTAAGATCAAAGAAAGACCCAACAAGGATATCGAATACGGTAGTGATAATAGTAGTATCGCAACCAGCACATGTTGAACCGCTAGCCAGCCAGCATGGTGCACTTGCTATTGCAAGTGCTGCTATAACAGGGCTATTCGGGAAAATTTTAAATGACTATAAAGCACCTAGTAAGGTACCCTATTGTTGAAGGAAGTGATTATAGAATCAAGAATCCAAGAGTTTGAAGAGTGAAACCTGGAAGGGCTTAGTGGCCTAACCATCGTATGTGAAGATAGACCAGTCAGCGGGAAGCTAGACTTGGTCAAAGCGGGAAGACATTTTAAATACCGGGAAGAATTTTCTTATGAACCCAGTTTTTCTTCTAAACCCAGATTTATTTCAAACCTTCTTCTAAGCCCAATTTTTTCTCAAACCTTATATTTTCTCAAAAAATCAAAACCATAGGACCTACACCGGCCTCAGCGCCACACGGTAGGTAAGTTGTACCCATTTGCTTTCGAGCAACTTTAGAACAATCCTACAACCCGATGGTATTAACTCGAGGGAAGGGATCCAGTTCATACTAGATACAGACAGTGGACAAATTTCCCTTAATATATAGTTCGGGAAGCACGAAATGCATATTATCATAGGACGATATAAGGGAGTTGACAACAGAATACTTCACCCAGGGTGTGACCGATACTACGAGTACGAAAATGAAATGTGGGACGACCGTACTCCGATAGGAACTTGTGGGCCTGACAGACCTTTTATGGGTTAATCGGGCAAGTAGTAATGTATCAGTAGGGTACCCCACATATGTATACGAGTGGAGTAGTAAGGAGCACGGGAAGTATAGACTCCATACTACGGTCAGCAGTAAAAGTTAAACAAGAGCAACGAATTGCCAAGAATGGTTGAAGTAAACGAACCCACTTAAGTTAACGAAACTAAAAGCAGTTAGTGATCCATTTCAAGGAAATGTTTATGAGTCAAAACGTGGAGCGCACTGACTAGTAAGTAAAGACATCTCATATGTCTCAAGAATCCCGAGGAATGAAATATGATAGCTGGAACACATACCCAGTCTACACATAGTAAGGCCAATGCCTAGTATGGACACATTAATGTGCAACGGACTGGATGAAACTCCCGGAATGATCAGCTAGACTACCAGGGGATATCGATCTTCACAGAGGAGGATAGTAGACCCAGTAAAGAACGCAAGGCGATATATTAACTAAACCTATACAAGCCAGATGTAGTAGTAACACCCATGAGCTATCCTTGAAGGGTGTTTGGGTCAACTGAAGTTGATCAAATATTGTGATAGAAACTCAAGAGTTGAAACTAATCCTCAGTTTAAACATAAGTCGTCAGGAGGTAAACGGACATTCTTAAGGGCATTCCATATAAGGAAGCGTGATGCAACGACCTTGTCAGGGAGCCCAATACAACCGCCAAACCATGTGATGGTGTACGGAGAAGTAAAAAAAAGAATTGTGTGAACAGCCTATAATGAGCAGAGCTCGAGACAATGAGGCTTATAAGCCACAGACCAAATGTGTTATGCGAATTTAATTGATTAAGAAATTTATGTTGTACAAGTGAATAGAGTGGAGAACGAACCACTGCTTTAAGAGTGGGGATACCCTCAATATGGTGAAACTGCGGGAGTGGTAGTTATGTGAACCAAGTTCAAGAAATATGTTAAGGATTGACCATACTGTTATTACCCAAAAATGATTTGAATAAGAATAATACAAAAGAAGTGTTTTGTACCAGTTGTGGAGACCGGAAGAATAATAAGTCTAATAGCCACCACTATAGATGTGTGATGCTAAATGTGTAGTGAACAACACTCAAGGAGCATAAGGACTCAAAAATAGCGTATTCAGCAATCAGCCAAATAAGTGGCGAAACACAGCGTAATGGCGGAAGCTAATATAATAACGGATGCAGTATAAGTTGATGTTGTATAATGAGTAAGGATACGGTGCGCAATAAGCGACCGTTGTATGAGTATTGTTAGGCAATAAAATGGCGAATAAGCACGGTTATGAGTTAAACCCAGTGGAGATACAACGGTAAGTGATAGCAAATGGACTGGGCAATAAGCCAGTAGCCGGTACTATGTGATAAGGATCTCAGTGAAACACAGTGTGAATTCCTATTGCAATCGCATAAGAGATTTACTGCCAAGAGTTTACGCCTCTGCACTCTGTATGACTGAGTGTTTTGGTATTGCACTTGCGCAGTAATGATAGAGTGAGATAGCTAGGAATTTGGGAAATGTTAATGTGAAAAAGTAGAGAGAGGCGCATAACACTATAAGGACCGAGGCATAGAAAATGCAAGGTCGTACCAATGAAATGATACTTGTACAGAATTAAATATAGAGGTTTGATTAGCAATAAGTGACTGTAGTAACACGGGATACCAAATATCGGTATGGAATATACCTCAAGCGTGGGAAATAACCGAGAGAGCACTACGCATTAGGTGGTAGCTCAATCTCAACCGACAGTAAGTCGGAAGAAATCAAGTCAATCATTGTGAAATACATAGTAGTATACACAGTAAATTATTATGGAAGTGGATAAAAAGTTTGTAACTCACCGAATTCGCTCACGGTAAGAGAGACCACGCGTCGGTTGAGAAACAATTATTACCAAGATAAGGTGATAAATGGGAGGTATACAATACATTGAGAATAACGAATGGGGCAAACTAACCTCCAAGGTTATCAGAGTCACGTAGCAGAAGATAGTGAGCCAGTGATTCAAATGTTGAATGTGCATAGTGAATATGAGTAAATGGCTAATTATTAACACCTAGAAGCCACACAGGCCAGAACCAAACCGTTATGAGTTAAATAAACTCCAATGAGAATTCTTGGTTTAGGGACTAACCGCCAATATGGTTAAGATCCTCTAACCATAACGCATTGTATAACAGACCGCGTGGAAGGTTAAAACACTTCACGGCGTAGAACATTTTAAACCAATGTTCAGTGATTGATTGCGTGGGCGTAATCCCTTTTAAGGGGGGTAGAGCGCAAAAACCGCTTAGTGTGTTTTACCGTACAAGTGTACGTGAACCATGTTGTGCATAGCACAAAATAATTTGTTTGGATGACTGGTGTGTGTGTGTGTGTTACATAAATATACGCATTCATTCATGGTTTGATTGTGATAATTTCGCACAGAAGATGCGAAATACCATTGTGATAAGTGTGTTTACCTTGTTAGCTGTTGTGTGTGTTAATACAAATGTAAGGGAGTAAAGAAACTCCCGGGGAACTAAAACCCCGATAGTTTTTTGTATTAATACTAAATGTAAAACCGTGTATGGTATTTTGATAAAACATATATATATATATATATATACAGTATAGTGATTTAAGAAGGGGCGTGAAACCGATATAGAACCTAGTAAGAATTAAATTCCCTAGGTAACTTGATTAAAAGTGAATGGAGATAACTGATAGACGGAGTTCTATCCCTTGGAGATGTATGATTATGACTAGAAGGATTAAAAGATAGAAAATGGTATATGCTTGAATTAGTTGTTGTTTTGAAATTGAAGTGGGAGGTGAAACTTGATTTTCAGGAGATCAAGGGAAGTCGAACACAAATGGGGTGGAAGGATAGTTCAACACTGATGCTGATCACATCAGGGTTGGATGATTCTTGAAGCTCCCTATAAGTGGTCACAAATAATCACGCTAAGGAAAGACGCAAAGAGCATAAATTGGACTTGGAGTTGTATTGAGTTTTCAAAAGGATTTTCAATTGGCATTTCTAAAACTTCTAATTGGTATTTTGAATAAAGGATTCTCTTATACTTAACCACGTAAAGAATATTTTAGTAGTACTTGCTCATGAGCTGAGGACGTATGAGCCTTTGTCTTCGGACCGGTGACATGAGAAGTATGTATATTAAAAGCTAAATGATTGTTTTGATCTCCCAAAGGAACGGGGACCAGAAGGTGTCCATCGCAACCGGGTTCTGCGGGATCACAGTGTATATAAAAGGTATTTTTGGTTGATATACATGCTAAGACATGTTGTGTGGTATGTGTAATAATATATTTTTGACCTTGAGTCCTAATGTGGTTAAGTTCTGAAAGTTGTTATGTTACCCAGACCTGAGAGTCTGAGGGTTGTTATGCAAGTACAATGTTGTTAAGATACCCGGACCGTTGAGTCCGAGGTTATCATATAAGTATGTTATGTTATGTATATGTATGGATGTGGATATGTTACCCGGACCGTTAAGTCCAAGGTTGTGATGTAAAGTATGATGGGTTATGGAAGTTTTATTTTACAAGTAATCCTCGTGTTCTAATTCAAATGATGCTTGGGAAGTGTGAACTTCGAGGACGAAGTTCTTTTAAGGGGGGTAGATTGAAATACCCCAAACCTTAATATGTTAATTAATTGTGTAATTATGATTTTCTAAGGCTAATTAAGTCCTTATGATCATTGGTAAAGAAATAAAAACCAAAAAGAAAAAGAGAATGCGTAAAAGTCACAAAACGTGAAAACGCGTATTTAATTATTTTAGGAGGTATAACCTTCACTAGGGTTATAAATATATTTTTATACCCTAATTACACATTAGGAACATGTGGAAAAAAATTCCGGAAGAAAACGGATCCAAATAACGCGTTAAAACGCTAACGGAGTCCTAAAGCGCGTTTTTCGGGAAAAACCCGAAAACGTGACTTTAAGCAGTTAAACGACCCCGTAAAAATTATAGCTGATTATATAACTATAATTAAACATTAATGGAAGCCTAAGAGCTATTAAAATTAATGAAATGAGAAAATTCCGGAAAACGGGCCCGGTTAGCGAATAGTGCTAAACCGGGTAAATTAACGAGCGTTTCTGTAAATAACGAAAAATGCTCCAGCTTGTATTATAACAGAGGGCCGGTTTTACAGTATTAATCAGCTCTCCCACACACTCTTGACTAGTTAGCTAATTAAATAAGTCAAAAAGCAATAAAGCAAAAAGTGAAAAAGTGACTTATACCCCCACCCACACTCTCTCTCCTCTTATCTTTCCTTTCCTCACGTGAAGCCCTTCTCTTTCCTCTCTTTTCCTCCTCTCTGATGCCTTCTTCTTCCTCTCAAGCTGGAACGATTTTCTTCTCCTCCTCCATGGCTTCTTGCCATTCCTTGCCTTGCCCAAGCTTTATTAAAGCTCAAATCACAAAATAAATACATATTCTTCATCCTCTCGTCATCCTCTACCTTTCTCTCTTTTCAAATTTCAAAAGGATGAACTTCATCTCCATGGGTTTTCCCCATTTGAAGAGGAAATAGAATCAATGAGTAGCTTGGAGTCTCCTCTCTCTCCTAAGGTAAAAATCTCCAAGAAAAACTCACCTTCCCTCCATCTCTTGTTGTAACCGATTTTCCCCCATTTGATACCTTGTTTCTCCTTTTTTTTGAGCTTCCATTCAACCCTCCAATGGTGGTGGAATTTCCCTTTTGATTCAAGGGTGAGAACCCCTCTTAAAGAGCTCCAAAAGGTAAACCCTAAATATGGTGTTTCAAGCCTTTAATTGGATTAGTGTATTTCCAAGGGTTAAGATTTCTAATTATGTGCCTTTGTGTAATTTGGGTGTTGGGATGGAGTTTGGTAACTCCATTGCCAACTTGACCGAAATTGAAGAGGAGGAGAGGAGAATGCTTGATCAAGGGAAAAACTTGTGAATTTAAGGTAAGAAGACTACCTTAGTAACTATCTTGATTGTTAAGAATTTAGGAAGGGTTAAATTAAATAATGAACCCAAACTATGTGAAATAAAGTAATTGGTTGAAGTTGAGGAGATTTGTGGATTGTTATGGGAATTGAGGGCTTTGGAGCCAAATGTTTTGAGTTTGGAGTTATGTTGTTGTTGATGGACTTTGGGATTTATTATGTGCTGGTAGGACCCTTGTAAGGGTGTGGCTAGATTAGGAATGAAAGGATGAGAAATGGTAAGAATGGATTGTTAGGTTTATGGGGAGGTTATGGCGAAATTTGGTAGAAAATGAGTGTTTTGATGATGGCTTGGTGAATGGAGAACATTGGTGTTTGTAGTGTTGAGTAGAGTGGTTTAATAGCCTTGAAATGGTATTTGGGAAACTAGGAAGAGAAGGGTGAAAATCTGTAGCAATTTACATATGAGGAGCTTAGAAATGCTAGAAAAGAGTTAGTGTTTATAACTTGTGAAACAAGGAGTGAATGTGGGTTTTAGGAGTGCTTTTATGTAGGAATGATTTGTAATGGTCATTGATGGATTTAGTAAGGTTGGTGGAAGGTTGTGAAACACCTGAAGAAAGTTTTAAATGCACTGTTGTGCATAATGCAATAAAGGGAATAGAAAGTTTTGTGAATTTGAACAAGAGTTGGGTGGTGAATTGGACCAACGTTTTAGGAGTGTTTTAGTGTGTTTAAACATGTAGAAAACATGTGGAAAGTTTAGGAAATGGTTGGAGGTGAATTATGGGTTGAAAAGAGGTCAAAAACAGTCAATTTAATCACCTACAGACTTGGTCCGGGTTTGTAAACAAGTACACAAACCCGGACCACACTTAAAACACACTAGAAACTTGATTCAGCAATTGGTCCGGGTTTACATCTAAGTACATGATAAGTCAAGAATTTACCTATTTCTGCATGATCTTTTAATACCGAATTCTTTGCTATTTACTGCTAAATTCCTGTCTTTTAAGTGTTTTTATGTCTCTTGCTGCAATTGTCTTCTTTTATGTGCTTTTTCAGGTATTTAATCTCAAAAGAAACATGTTTATATCATTGTTGGAACACATGGCAAATCAAACAAGCTAAATGGAGTCAAGAAATTCACTCTCGACATAAATTCAAGCTTGGTCCGGGACTTGATGCTGGAGCTTAGTCCCGACCACAACGTGACTCAAATCTCGAATTGAATTTATGTACGGTCCGGACTTGATGCAGGGGTGAATACCCGGACCACAAAGCAAAGCAATTCTCGAATCAAATTCAGGCATGGTCCGGACTTTATACAAGGCCTAAGTCCCGGACCACATAAAGACGCCAACTCTTGACCCATTTCTATGCTATGGTCCGGGACTTCATACAGGACCTAAGTCCCGGACCAAATGGCTGAGTCCGACGATCTGTAGCGCGCGATTGAAAGAGAATTTTATTCTCTCATATTATACTACACCGCCCCATATTTCCATCATCCAGCGTACTCCCTTTCCTCCTTCTTCCACACTTGTTTTTTGTCCCTTCCACAACTACTTTCCAATCATCCCTCCACTAATCTAATCATCTCCCCAAATCCAGCAAAACACTCACATAACACACCCACCATTCCACTTACAAATTCCACCACCAGGCCTCTCCTGCTACGTACTCATCAAATGAAGTTCTATAAATAGAACTCAATCTCACTCATTTTAGACACACAATTCTGGAGAGCATTCCACACTCACTCCATCCATTTCCATTTCTCACGTTTCATTCATATCATCCATCTCATAAAACACCATACACATCCACAGAAATCTGGAGTACACAAGCAGCTGGAGACTCCACCATTTTCTGGAGAAAGAGCAGAAGAAAGCACTGGTCACACACCAAGACTCCATTAAAGAGTCTTAAATTAGAGTTTCTTCTTCTCTTCCTCTTAATGTTGTTTACATATTTTTACAGTATTTTCATTTCCATGGCTGAGTAGTTTTTATAAATTTCGGTTTACAATGTAATCCAAATTCAAGGTTCCATTATCGTTGTGATTTACCAGTTTAACAGATTAAAGTGTTGTTCCTTATTTATTTTTATAAATCTTGTGATTTGGCCAATTACTGGATTTTACCAGTTTATCTGCTTACAAGTGAGAACTGCGGTAGATAATAGACAACAGGAACAGCACCGGTTAATTTAGAGATGGTAATTCCTCTAGGATATTAACTGATCATTAAACTGGATTATTCTTAAAGTTGTTAGCAATTAGTAAATTTGTAACGAGAGTTGAAATTTATTAGCTGTTAATTAGATTCCACCGAGCGGGAGACCGAACGTGGAATATTTCAGATCTGGGATTTTAATCTAAATTTTGGTAAACACATCGAGAAAGGAACCAAGAATTAGGAGGATTAGTAAACCGGAATTTCCCCTTTTATTAAATCAAAAATACTATTAATTTGCCCATTGTCTTGCATTTATTACCTTTGCTCTTATTTACACTCTTGTTTCATACTTTAGTAATTCAACAAAACAACCCCCCTGTTACTGGAGTAGACCGATTCGTTAGTTTATTCTTAAATATTAATTAAACTAAAACGCTGTCTCCCTTGGATTCGATAACCTGGAGGGACACTTCTAGGAAAACTTGCTATAATCGACCGGTATACTTGCCGTTAGGTTTTTACCCAACAAGTTAATGGCGCCGTTGCCGGGGAGGCACGGTTGCTTAGTTTAATTTTTATTTATTTTATTAAATTTTGTTTTTGTTCTTTTTAGTTTACCCTTGTTTTATTTTATTCAGTTCTTTTACAACTACATTACTGTCAGTTATCTGATTTTGGTTTATGGTTAAAACTCGTTCTGAAGGAAACCCTGAATTTGAAATTGAACCAGAGATAGACAGAGTAACAAGAAGGATTCGAAAAAGGTTAGTGCTGGATCCTCCAATTGAGCAGGTGGTGTTCCTAAAAGATTCACCAGCAGAGGAGATTATTTCTGAGTTACTAGTTGAAGGAGAGATGCAGAGTGTTTATCGTGAGTGTTAGAACTGGTGTAATTAATAAAGAAAAAGAAATTAAAACTCAAAATATTCGTCGGGCTGCCATAAAACCCGGTCGCAGTAGTATAGTAAACAGAGCGGCCGGGGTCAAACCGTGGACTTATAGCGAGATAAAATAGTTCCTAAGCTTGTCACAAAAAGGGGGGAGTTAATTGACTTGTTTTAGAGAATTTAATTGCAGAAAAATAACTGAGTGCAGATGAATAAATGGAACTCCGGCCGTTTCAGATTTATTACTGATTAATTATGCTATCTCTACCGGTTTAATATATTAGTTTGGAAAATTCCTGTTATTATCTTAAGGACTAAGTCATAGACTCATAAGAACTCGTTTACCAGAAAATGCTCGGTCTAATCAAGGTTCGAGCAATACTTATGTAAACGGGCGTTAAATTCGAGGAATTATAATTGCATCTGAAAATACTAACCTATTAAATCATAATAAGCTTTCTCCAGATTTACGGCTTAATTAACCTGTCTATTTATCACCGGTCTGATCAAAATAGACTTGGAAAGCATTTTAATAAATTCATGTAATTTATTAAAATGGTGAGTGATAAACTTTAAACGTAACAAACTGTATTATTTTAACCGGTAGAAATATTGATTACATAATTAAACAGACTAAAGCTAAACCTTCACCCGGAGCAAATCCTCCTTAGCCTGACATATTAACTGAAATAAGTCAGACAGAGGTTGGAAGTAATAATAAAACGGAGGCGTGAATGGTGTATGGAGAAATGAAGAGGAAGAAGAGTGGAGCGAGTACGTAGGATTTCTGTAAATGGAATGAGAGATTTTGAGTGTTGAGTTTGGGGTCGAACGTATGTATTTGATTGAAGTAGCAGTGGCTTTTTTATAGAGGAGAGGAAGAAGAAGAACGACTGCAGACAGAGGTGGAAGAGCATTGATTGCTCAGGGGACAGAACGCGTGAAGAGTAGATGGATAAGTTGCAGACAGGTCGACGGGCGAAGTCGACGAGCGAAGAAGAAAATTGTTCACGTCTGCTTTTTAAGTCACGTCCGCGTGACTTGTCCGCGTATAATGGGGCGGTCTCCTCTCTTGTCCGCCTAGATCCAAGCGGTTGCAAGGGCGGTTCTTCATTTGTCTCCTCTCACGTCCGCATGCACATGCATGGTCTCACGTCCGCATGCAACTAGGCGGTTGTATGTATGTCTCTCGTCCGCCTGCGTTTGCTCTCTCGTCCGCCTATTATAAGGCGGTTGCAGGCCACAGAGTTGTCCGCCTAACCCTAGGCATTGCAGGGCGGACACGACTTCTTGCGTGCCTCTCGCGTGACTCTTCTACCGGCTCTACATTCTTCGTTTGGACTCCGTTTACTGAGCCGTTTGTGTCTATGCGTTCGTCTCTTCGTCTACTTTATTTCCAGCCTGGTTTTCCTCATGTTAAACCAATAAATTTGTGAGATAAACAATAAACATAAACTAGAGGAAAACTAACCGAAGTGGAGAAATGAGCAAGAAAAGTGTTAATAATATATGAAATACACCTATAAAACATGCTCATTTGGACACTTATCACACCCCCACACTTATCTTTTTGCTTGTCCTCAAGCAAAATCACGTACCCAAATAAGTAGGGAATGCTCATACAAAAACAAATATTATTATGAAGGGTAGGATAAACATGATCTTTTTAACTTATTGAGGAGTGTGAAAAATTAACTGCTGGTGGCATAGGTGTGCTCAGGGTAAAATAAAATATAGAGTTTCGGGGTATGATCCAAGGTACCTCAATGTTTCTTTTAGGTGACTCTGAGAACTTTTACCATGGCCAACTTCTCTCAAGAATGGACATTTGAGGAGAAAACAAAAGGAAAAAAAATAGATTCATACATTTGTTTCACTTTTGCATAAGGAATGAGAAAATGTAGGCATCACGCCTTTGTATTTAAGAACACTCAACTCTCTTTTGTTGGTTACCAATGGTGTCTCGCAAGTCCCTTGTTTTTTTTTGTATTTTTCTTTCTTTTTTTTTAACAGAGAAGCACCCCTTAGCAATCCCTAAGAGAGAAGACAGAAAGAAACCCTGAGCAATAAAATCCAACCATTTGCAGATTATTTGGTCACACCGCATATAAAATGCTCCTCAAAAGTAATCAAATTTTAAAATTTGTACCATTTATCCCACAATTCATAATAGTATTTGTTTTTAAAGAGAACAACCTACATTAGCAGGGTACATAATTTTAATTTTTTGAACAATGCAAGATAAGCAGAGAGATTTAAACATTTTAAGCACAAAATGCCCTGAAAAGGCTCTTCCCCCACACTTAAGCTCAAGCAATGCCCTCATTGCGTAGATTGAATTAAATTAATAGGGCATGCAATTAATAAAGGAAGAGTGTACTCCCCAGATTTCGTAGAGCGTGTAGAGCTCCCCCACACTTGAGTGCAGCTGTGGAATGTCATGATTTGAACCTGTAAAGAATATTCTACACAGCGAGAAGAACTCAAGTGAAACCTGCATTTTATTATAACAAATAAAAGGGAAATATAATACAAAAAATAAAAAAACATTAAATTAAAGGAAAGACAAAAGATAGATAGTGGGTTGCCTCCCACCAAGCTGCCCGGGTTTAACGTCTCTAGCTAGACGTATTTGACCAGCTTTAGTTTGGAGAAGAGTTTGAGGGCGAGTTGTCCTGCTGTTCTTGGACAAGATAAATTGTAGATAGGTCAGTTGAAATATCAGAATGAGAATTATACCTTTTAAGACGTGCCCCGTTGACCTTGAAAGTTTCGCCTTGTTTGTTCTGGAGTTCAAAGGCACCGTATGGAATCACACTAACAATCTGGAAAGGGCCGGCCCAATGAGACTTGAGTTTCCCAGGGAAGATCCTTAATCTAGAGTTATATAGGAGAACCCAATCACCAATTTCGAAGTCCCTTTTGAGGATCATCCGGTCATGGAACTTCTTGGTGCGCTCCTTATAAATCTTAGCATTCTGGTAAGCCTGATCTCTCAGCTCTTCGAGTTCAGAGTTTGAAACTTTCACTTTTCTCCTGCGGCTTCTAAATCGAAGTTTAGGGCCTTGAGTGCCCAATATGCCTTATGTTCCAGCTCTACAGGCAGGTGGCATGATTTCCCATAAACAAGCTTAAAAGGAGACATCCCGATGGGAGTCTTGAATGCGGTGCGGTAAGCCCAAAGCGCATCATCTAACTTAAGTGCCCAATCCTTTCGTGATGAGTTAACCGTTTTCTGGAGAATCCATTTTACTCACGATTCGAAACTTCTGCTTGGCCGTTTGTCTGGGGGTGATAGGTAGAGCTACCTTGTGACGTACCCCGTACTTAGTGATAAGCGCTTCGAATGAACGGTTGCAGAAGTGAGATCCTCCGTCACTGATAATAACTCTAGGCACGCCAAAACGCGTAAAGATGTGCTTCTTAAGGAATCTGGTTACTGTCTTTGCATCAGCATGATGACAGGGTATGGCTTCTACCCATTTCAACACGTAATCCACCGCCACTAAAACATATTGGTGGCCCTGTGAGGAAGGGAACGGTCCCATAAATCAATGCCCCAACAATCAAAGAGCTCCACTTCTAGTATTCCCTGTTGTGGCATTTCATGTCTCCTAGATGTGTTACCCATTCTTTGACAATTATCACATTGCTTGCAGAATTGGTAAACATCTTTGTGAAGGGTAGGCCAAGAAAATCCTGAGGCCAGGATCTTAACAGCGGTCCTTGTGGGTCCATGGTGACCTCCAGCTTCCCGTGAGTGACAAAAATGTATGACGCTTGAAACCTCATCTTCCGGGAGACATCGTCTGTAACGCCCCTACTTAACATAATTACAGCGGAAATAAAATACTAAAGGCGTACAGATCATCGGGTTCCAAACACCCGGCACCAAACCTCACCAATTTACAACTTACAATCCCAAAAGCTACGGTCTGAACTCAAGAAAACTTAACACAAACTAATAGAAATTAAACATATTCTCTCTCCACAAAACCTAGTCCCATCCCAAACGCTCATTCTCTTCGTGGCCACCTGTAAATCAATTCGTACCTGCAAGATGAAACAAGCAGCCCACCCCGAAAGGGCGGGTCAGTTCCCTGGAATGGAACTGGTACAATTCTCCAAAAACAAACTTATAAACATAGCTCTTCAAATAAACAGTAACATGAAAACAAA
>JAIOTZ010002612.1:0-13313 GCA_023374045.1 Limonium bicolor
ATTTCTTGGAACATCTTCCCCGGGAAGCTTCGGATCACTGCCCTCTTTTTATCAGGTTCTTTGGTATTCATATAGCTCCGGGAAAAATTTTCAGATTTGAAAACGGTTGGTGTTTGGATCCCAAGTGTGCAGAGATAGTTACGGAGGTCTGGAGTAACAATTACCCTAACATTACTACTTCCCTGGAGTCCTGTTGCGCATCGTTTCTTTTTGTCTATGTATTGTAGAAACATACCCTTGCATGCAAGCACCCTCAAGGCAGCATTCGACACATGCAAGAGGAACTCCTGCTCAATTTTCATGGGTCCCGACTTGTACCGTCGGAGGTAGTGCTTCAACGACCCCGGACACTCTCAAGTGTGGGGCAACCCTTTGCCCACTTCACCTCTTATCAGGGGAATAGTAGTTCGATTTATACTTAACAGATGCTTTACAACTTTATGTACTATATTTTTCAGGCATCGAAAAGGTCTTCTGTTTATTTCCTCTTGGGTTTCGCGTTGACAATGAGGAAATTGTCCTACTCCAGTGTGGGGGAAGCGACCTTTTCTTTTTGATGCACTTCGCTATCTCCTTATACATACTTATTGCGGCCATAAAGTAGTTCCATTTGTAGTAAGCAAGTCTTTCCATGAATGCTTCGAACTTCCCACCTAATTTTTCAAAAATTTCTCTCTTGAGGAGCAATTAATTGCGGTACTTCCATAAATCCCTTTCTTGGTGAACTTTTATTGCTTAGGGGTCATTTCTAATCTTCTCATCTAGGGATTGCTAAGGGGTGTTTCCTCGTGGAAATTTTAAAAAGGACTTGAGAGGCACCATCGGTAACCAACAAATGAGAGTTGAGTGTTCTGTGAAGCAAGACAAATGGCAAAGACACAATTCCAAATTATTTCTTCTCATCTCTTGTTGCAAAAGAAAACCAAATGCAAATCTCTATTTTTCCTTTTGTCTCCTCAATGCCCATTCTTTAGAGAAGTTGGCCATGGTAAAAGTTCTCTAAGCCCAAAGATCTTTAAGCACTTGGAAACACTCTAGATCATACCCCGAAACTCTATATTTTGAATTACCCTAAGCACACCCATGTCACCATGAGAAGGTTGGTTGTACTCCTCTTGAGATTTTTCACAATTTTGCTCACCAAAGTTCAAGAATTCATCTAAATACGCTTGTTGTAAATGTTCCTTCTTGCTATGGGCTCCTAGAAAATTTTGCTTAAGGACAAGCAAATAGATAAGTGTGGGGGAGTTGATAAGTGGTGAAATAATGCTATTTTAAGAGCTTCATTTACCTTTATTCTATTGGATGCATAACTTGTTTCACCACTTAATAGAGTGTTTTAATGATTAATAGTGAACTTATAGAGTTTGATCTCTTGATAGGTAAAAGCTCATTTTGAGCAAACTTTTGAGTTCCCTTGGAGTTAGTGGCATGCATCAACGGATTCCTCATCTTTCAAGCTTTCCAATGCCGCAAACGGGGAGCAATTCCGAGCCACAATGAAGATTCTAGGCCCAGAGGAAGCTAGAGCAAATCCCTGGAGCAGGACCGACCCACAGGACCGACCCACTCTGGGTCGGTCGGATTGGTTTTTCCAGGTACCCAAGCTACTGGAATTGACCGACCCATAAACCTGGGTCGGTCATACTTAAAATTACTCACGTGCTTTCTTCTTCGGAGACCGACCGACCCACGGGACCGACCCAGTCTGGTCGGACGGGCGGAAAATCTGCCCAGATCTGCGTTTTTAAAAGCTGATTTTGGGACTGTTATCTGATTATCAAACACTCACGACTGTAACCCTAAACAGACGAGAGAGAGGCGAAAATAGAGGAGAAAGAAGAGGAGAAGAAGAGAAGAAAGGAGGAAGAAGAAAGTGAAGATTTACCTCCATTGAAGCTTGGAAGCTCCTCTAATGGCTGATTCTCCCTTTTCCTTGTCTTTCATTTAGCTATGGCTGAGTAGTTCTATTTGTATCCTAGGATGAGGGTTTGAACCCAGTTTGCTCATTGAATGCTAGAAACCTAACTCATGTGTTACTCTCGTTTTATTTCCTTCAATATCTATTAATGCACTAAACTGATCTCTTATTGCATTTATGGTGGTTCCATTCAATATTTGAGCTTGAGTTTGGAGCTAGACCAAGAAGGGATAAACCCTAGCTTTTGCTTTCTTGATTTTGGGAGTAAATGCTTAGGGCTGTTGATTAAGAGTGCTTGCTTAATGCTACTTGCTGACTTGAACCTCCTTTAATTAAGGGGTTTGATTATTTAGGTAAGAATTGGATCCCCCATGATTTGGGGATTCTTGAGCTAAACTCTAATAGGCGCTGAGATGATGAGTTATGGTTTTGAAGTTCTTTGAGTGAATTGGGTGATTCCCACTATCCTAGGGTACTCTCCCCATCCATTCCATACACAAACACTTTACTGTTTTTATTGCATTTCAATTAACAAACAACCAAGCTTGCCTCTGGCTAAACCCCCATTTTACTGTTTATTCGCACTTAACTACAATACCGAAGCTCGGGATTTTGGAATCCAATTCCTTGTGGATACGACACTTGTTTTATTACATCGAATAGGGTGCACTTGCCCATTTTGGCTAGGTTTAATTACTATGTTTGTAATTTTCCCAACAGCTTGCTATCTCGGTGGGTAGTCATAGCATTTGCTTTGAATCAGTTGATAAATATTTTGAGGATGTCCTCAATTTGGGAGATATCAGAAGACCCAATGCCAGTTGGGAGGATATCTCGATGGTGAGATTACTCTCTAATTTTACTAGTATTATTAGGAGTGATTCTCTTTCGTACGACAAATATCTGACTAAGATTATTTGTAATTTGGGGAACCCCTTTATTGAGAGTAACCAGGTGTGGTTGGGGGAGCATGTTCCCCTAATATTAGTTTGGCTTGTAAGCTTGATATGAAACTAGCATGACATGAGGTTTTCTCCCTTGTGCATGTTTATGTTTATGTTTAATATATGGTCACAATGTTCTTAAAAAAAACTACACATTTTGAGACATCCTTGTATAAATACTCCAATAGAAAATCAACATCTACCACATTAATTAATCTACTCAAAATGTAAATTGTCATGAAGGAACACCCACACAAGGTGTGATAGTTTAATCAAGGTCCTCTTCACCTCAGCCTTTTTGTAAACGAAACCCACTTTAGGATATACCGTGTCTCAGGTTTCCTGCTGTGGAGGGTTTCCTCTCTAGGTTTACTTTTGCCCAACCCTTGCTCTTCTCTTGCCTGCTTCCCAACTCCACTAATCCTCAACGGTTGCTTGACCTGTCCATGGATTATGGCAATAACTACACGTTACAATCACCAACAAAGCCCAAGTGCCGATCTACGACATGCAAACAATCATTACTCCTACATCTATTAGTGCAGTTAATTGGTTTTCGCACCATAGCGAACCTTTTAAGTACGGGCATCTCCAGTGTTAATCTTGCACCCACTCACCTCCGCTCTTTCCTCTTCACTATCTTACCAACCGAAGCGTTATCTTGGGTCTTTCAACACCGCATCATCACTTTCTCGTTTTCAACCTTCTCCACCAACCCACCATGGCCGCACCCCAGCCACAAGCTGATATTTTGGCGGAGCACTGCTCCTTACTTTCTTTGACTGCGGCGGAGGAGGACACGCTTCAGGTGGATGATTTAGTTGACTCAAGCTCCGACGCTGTCACAAGCTGCTGTTTCCTGGGAAAGTTACTCATGCATCGGGCCATCGACATCAAGCAGCTCCAGAGCACTCTTGCCAAGGCTTGGAAGTGTGAATACACCTTACGTGTTCGCAACCTGGGTGGAAGCTTACTGCTTTTCCATCTTCCTGATGAAGGTTTTGTTCAGTCCGTTCTCTCACGCGGCCCGTGGACTCATGAAGGTAGTCTCTTGGTGCTCTCTGAAATTGACAAAGTGTTGCCCCTAAGGATCACGATTTTCGGTGGGTTCCATTTTGGGTCCATGTGCATGATGTGCCACTGCAATTTGTGAGTCACCACTTTGCTCGCCGTCTGGCTTTGAAGATTGGCCACTTTATGGAGTACCAGGAGTTTGACAGCCGTTGGGTTGGTTCATACATGCGATTAAAGGTACGCATCGATATCACTCAGCCTCTTCTGCGATTCATCACCATCTCCATCGGCATGCAGCACACCATTCTCCCTTTACAGTATGAGAGGCTGCCTAATCTATGTTTCTTTTGTGGACGCTTTACCCATGTTCTCGTGACTGTCCAACTCGCACTGAGGCGACCAAGGATGAATTGAATTATGGTTTGTGGCTTAAGGCCGGCATGACTCGGGTGCCTCGACCACACTTTGGCTCTAGGGGGCAGGTCCATCAGTCGTCAAGCAGGCCTCCCCGCCATTGACTCCTGCTGCTGTTGATCAGCCTGCTGCTACGGTGCACATGAAGGAAGATGCACGAGTCCGGCCAGTCGTCAAGCAGGCCTCCCCGCCATTGACTCCTGCTGCTGTTGATCAGCCTGCTGCTACGGTGCACATGGAGGAAGATGCACGAGTCCGGCCTCACGTTGATATCAATCAGATGCCAGAGACAGGAGGGAGATTCCACAGTCACCATCAGCTTTCAATGGTCGAAAGCGTAAGATCGATGTTGTTAAGTGTACCACATCTGAGTCCGAGCTGCAAGATGTACCTGGTATGGAGGAGGTAGCAAAAAGAGGAAGGAGTGAAGATCCGGGTGTTGATACGGCGATGTGGGTGAATCCCAGTATCGCCAAGCATAATGTCGGTCCTGGTAGCAAACTGTCGAGGTTTGGGTACACCTGCAACGGTTCGCTGGATTCAAAATGTGATACGTCACCAAGTACCCTCTTTTGTTTTCTTGACTGAAACTAAAATGTCATCTTTTGAGTTGCGGCCCTTTGCACGCAGTTTTTGTAACTACTCCTGGGTTGGAGGGGATAGCATAGGTCGACGGGAAGGGGTGGTTTTATTTTGGAAGCAAAGCCTGAATGTACAAGTACTTAGTTTTTCTAGTCATCACGTAGATGTTCTTGTGACGGAGTGTGGGGGCTATCAATGGCGTTTCAGTGGTTTGTACGGTTGGACTGAATATGCACATAAATGGAAAACATGGAATCTTGTTCAGTATCTTAGTGCTCAATGGAATGGGCCTTGGGTTTTGGGAGGCGATTTTAACGAAGTTCTGTATAATCATGAGCACAAGGGTCGTGGTACTCGTTCTGTTGCCAACATGACTGCTTTTCGAAATTGCTTGCTTGCCTGTGATCTACAGGACTTAGGATACAGAGGTTCAAAGTTTACATTCACAAGCAAGCGCAAATTTTTGCGTAACACATGCAGTAGGTTGGACAGGTTTCTGGCCAATGACACTTGGCTCCAGCGTTTCCCTTCTGCAGTAAACTACCATTTGAGTTGGGACAATCAGATCATAAACCAATTAAGCTTGTTTTGTATCCTGTTACTCGGAGAGGGCCGAAGCCTTTTAAATATGAAAATTGCTGGGCAAGTAATCCATTTTGTAGGGAGCTGGTGCAAACGATATGGCAGCAACCAGGCTTATCTTATTGCCAAAAGGTTAAATCATGTGGACAGAAGTTACAGAGTTGGGGACGGAAACAAATATGGATTGAGAAACAACAACTTCACAAAACTCGTCATGATATTGATGTCATTGCTGATCAGCCGCCCACAGCATATACCATTGACAAGTGGAATGCACTAAATCATACCATGGATGAACTCCTGCTGCGGGAGGACATTCGACTACAACAGCGTTCTCGACAACAATGGTTGGCTTCAGGAGATCGTAGTACTGCTTTCTTTTTTCGCAGACATAGGATGAGAACACGGCAAAATGAAATCAGTTGTTTGTCATCAGATACTCAAGTGCACAAACTTCCTGGGCTGGTATTGAGGAAGTGGCAAGATCTTATTTTCAGTCTCTATTCACCACATCTACACCTCAGAGGAATGTGCACTTATTGGCATGTGTGGCAGACCGGGTACCATCGGACTTAAATCAAGATTTGGGTGCTCCTTACACTCGCGTAGAGGTAATTCATGCTTATAAAAATGAACCCGCACAAAGCTCCAGGACCCGATGGTATAAACGGAGTTTTCCTCCAGACCTACTGGCCTCTAATCAGTAATGATTTTCTAGATACATGTTTGGATTTCCTCAACGGCGGCTCCATGCCAACGCATTTGAATGACACGCATATAGCTTTGATTCCTAAAAAGCCAGGGGCTACAGCGATAAAGGACTTCAGGCCCATTTCCCTGTGCAATACTATCTACCGTGTTATTTCAAAGGTTTTGGCTAATCGGTTATCTGCTATCCTGCCCAAAGTTATCTCTCCTAATCAGGCAGCTTTTGTTCAACATCGATCTATAACAGACCAAGTCATGCTGTCTCATGAGCTCCTTCATTCTATGCGCAAGTCTCGTGCTAAAACTAAAGGATTTTTGCATATAAAGTTGACATGTCCAAAGCATTTGATCGCATTGAATGGTCTTTTGTTTGGATGTGCTTTCCGCCATGGGTTTTCATGCTACTTGGATAGCTTTGGTGCAGAAATGTCTTACTTCAGTGCGAACCTTGGTGGTAATCAATGGGTATCCAGGTATGTTTTTCGCACCTCAACGTGGTCTACGTCAAGGTGATCCTTTGTCACCTATTCTGTTTATTCTGTGTATGGAGACCTTATCAGCATCATTGCAATTAGCTTCAGATGTGGGGCTCTATCGGCCGTTTGGCTTGCCTGTTTACCTGTTCCAATATCACATTTGCTTTTGCTGATGACTGTGTTATTTTTGGGGAAGCAACGGTTTCAAATGCAGCCGCTCTTTGTGATGTTTTATGTGCATTTAAGGACGCATCAGGACAATGCATCAACTCGGATAAATCTGCTATTATGTTATCTAAAGGTCTGCAACCACAGCTGAAGCATGCAATTGTCTCAGTTATTCACGCTAGACAGGTTGATGATTTGGGTATGTATCTTGGCTTCCCAAGTACTATCGGCAAGAAAAAGTCTAGTTTTTCAATATATCATTGACAGAGTATCCAAACGCATTCAAAGCTGGTCCAAACAGGTGTCCCAGGCAGGTCGTATGCAACTGATTAAGTCGGTTTTGCAAGCAATTCCATCTTACGCAATGTCTATTATTCTCCTGCCACACATGTTACTCAAGAAGATACAGGTATGATTGTAAGTTTTTGGTGGGGTGGAACTGGGGCATCGCCGGCCCTCAGATGGGCTAAGTGGTCTTCTTTGTGTCGGGAGAAATGTGAGGGCGGCATGGGTTTTCGAGAATTACAGTGCTTCAATCGGGCTCTATTAGCGAAACAGTTATGGCGCATTATCACACAGCCGGATACTCTGCTATCCCAATTCTACCATGCAAAATACCTGCACTCTTCTTCCTGGCTTTCGCATCAACCACAGTCCACGCCACACCAGTTTGGAAAGCTTTGCTCAGTGTTCGTGATTTGGTAGATTTTGGTGCACGGGCAATTGTGACTGGGACAGGAACAAAACTTACGGATCGTTGATTGCCCACTAAACCGGGGGGTAAGCTATCCCCTTGGAAACTTCCACCATTGATCTACAAATACTCTTCTGTCGCTACGCTTATCACTACCCAGCATCAATGGAATTTACCCTTGTTACACCAATGGTGTGATGCGGATGATATTCAACATGTTTGTGCACTTCCACTTCTAACTCCGCCATTACCGTCCCTCACTGAAGATTCCTGGTATTGGGGCCTTTCAAAGTCTCGCGCTTTCACTGTCTCTTCCGCATATTATGCTGCCTTACGCCTTCGCCATGCCGCTGCACCGACAACGTCGGAAGTGACATCAACAGGAAAAGTTTTTAAGGCTATATGGAGTTTGCAGCTCCCAGGGCGTGTTAAGTTGTTTGGCTGGAAATTGATCAACAACATGTTGCCTTGTAAAACAGTTCATTCAGGATCGGATAAAAGTGGATATGACGACTTCTTGCCGTTTGTGCCAGGACAATGAAACCATGCTGCATGCGCTACTCACCTGCCCATCGGTTTACCAAATTTGGTTGCAGTTTGGCATTCCGAAGCCACCGAAGACAGTCACAACTGACAAGGGGTTTCAGGATTGGTTTTTTTCTTTTGTTTCCATCACTCCAAGCGCAATGTGGAGCTATTGCTGTGTCATCTTTGGAAACTTTGGTTTGCCCGATGTCAGATTAATCATGGTCAGGTGGTTGACATTAGGCAAGGTTGGTGCCAAGCAGTTAGTTATCTTCATCTTGCCACTTCTTTGTCACCTACTACCATGTCGGGTCTTGCTTCTCATCGACACAATTACTCATCCATGGTAGAAATATGTGTGGATGCGAGTGTAGACGCCTTGGGTCGGGTTGGTATTGCATGGCTTATTCAAGCTCCGAAGCGCCTTCCTTGTTGGCATGATCGCCTCCCGGGCTCCACATTTAGTAGTTGATGCTGAAGCGTTAGCAATAGAACATGCGCTTACTGCGGCTTCTAATGCTGGACTTCAAAGTTTTCGACTTCTGTCTGACAGCAAATCACTAGTTGAATATCTATGCACAGGGGTACAACTTCGCTTCTCACATCAACCACTGACATCTTAGATAGAGTTTTGGCTAATCTAGGTGGTTTTACTGAGGTTACTTGGTTTTATATTCCTAGAGATGCTAATTTCAAGCACACTGTGTGGCTAACCATGCTCGTCGCATGCAATGCACGGGAACATGGAGTTCGGACAATCTTCCGGACCTTGTACGCAATCTTGTTTCTAATGACATGAGTTTGTTTCAAAAAAAAAACCCATGAGAATCACTTCTATATCATTAAATACTAGTACTAGTAAACCAAAAAGCATCCTTTTGAGGGCGTTTTTGAGCCACTGGTTTGACTTTTATTGGCCAGCCTAGAAATAAAAATCAAGGGATATGTGCACATAATTATAAAAGGCTAGGAGCAAGTGCGATATGACCGATGATAGGATGCCACTCCATCAATTTCAGTTCTTTTTAGCTTGGTTGGACAGTCAGAGAGAGTTTCGCGTGTTTTCAAGGCGTGTTTGATTATTTGGCACGTTGCAATACAGTAGTAGTTGTAGGAGTTTGATTCTTTTCACTGCAAAAAAACCGTCTTTCGATGTACGTAACAAGCATGCCTTATTTTCATAGTAGCCTATTGCTGCTCCTACTTATAGGTCTCTTCTGTGTTTTTTTCTCGATCACTCATTCTTTATTAGGGAATTGTTTTTCCTTCAACTAATTTAAGTATATTTGACCAATCTCATGTACGGTCGGTCTGCTCTGTAGAAGGCCAGCCAGTTTACTACAACTTCAATGCCTTACACCTGTCTTGTCTTGCAGACTGACTGCATGGAGATTCATTGGGTCCGCGGCCGCTGAAGACGGAGGAGTAGCTCTTGTTCCTTACTCTATCCTCTCTCTACTATGGTAGTACTAGCCAGTAGTATACTCCCTCCGTCCCATTCATTTTGTCCCCTTTACTATTTGAGCTTATCATTTGACTTCAATATTTAACATGTAAGATAAATATTTTTATAATTTTTTTTTTATAATAGAATCTTTATGTGAAAACTATATATTGTAAAAATTATTTTTTAAAAATTATTTTATCTTATATATTTAATATTGAAGTGGAAAAGCGTGCCAAAAAACAAATGAGACACTTATGACGGGACAGAGATAGTAGTATTTTACTACTACTAAAAAGCTGATCCGTGGTGAGGTTTGACTGTAGAATGTTAAATGTGATTACTTGCTAATCAAGGCTACTTTTGATGTGGTCATCAGTCGTTTTTGGTAAGATACTTCGCTTCGTCCAATGCCAACCACCATCGCATATAATAAGCTGAGGAAGAAAATGGTGGAGTACTCTCCAGCCTCGTTTGCACTACTACTCTTGCAGCAAGCATGACAATAAGTTAATACTCCCTCAGTCCCGCTTTGACTGTCTCGTTTACTATTTGGATATGTCGTTTGATTTCAATATTTAATATATAAGATAATATAATTTTACAAATCTAAGTTTTACAATAGAAAACTTATATGAAAAAGTATATGTTATAGAATTTATTTTATAAAATTATTTTATCTTAAATATTTAATATTGAAGTGGAAAAACGTGCCAAAAAGCAAACAGAACACTCAAACTGGGATGAAGGTAGTATAATATTATTTAAACTCCCTCCAAGTTAGGGGTAGGTGACTACAGATCCCAACAGTGATTCTTTTATTGGAAAATTACATCCCCACCCATGACGTTTGGTGAAATTACATATCTCACCCATGAGGTTTTGAAAATTACTTTGTCCACCCATATGGTTTCCGCTTTTTTACATCCAGCAACTTTTCTAATATTTGATCAACTTAAAAGATGGTTAAATGTAGTCCAAAATTGATGAAACTTTACATGGACGATGCTAAGGTGTTATATTTTGGTCTAGCGTGAAATTGAAAGTTTTTAAGCTCATATGTGATCCGTGTGACCCAATGAAGCATGTGACATGTGAACGTGTTTTCATTGGGTCCCACAGGTCATATAGGACCTTAAAAAATATTGGATTTGGCATTGGACAAAAATATAACACCTTAGCATCATCCATGTAAAGTTTTATCAATTTTGGACAACATTTAAGCCTTGTTCAAGTTGATCAAATATTAAAAAAGTTGTCAGATGTAAAATAAAGGAAACCACATGGGTGAGCAAAGTAATTTTGAAACCTCGTGGGTGGGATGTGTAATTTCACCAAACGTCATGGGTATGGGATGTAATTTTCCCTTCTTTTATTTTTGATATTGATCCATGTATACCTGTCTGTTTATGTATATTAATATTTTTATGTTATATATTTAATGTGCAATAGACCGTCTGTAAATATTTTATTTCCTAATTTCTATTTCTAACCCTAAAATCAATTAACCATTACATCTTTTTACAACACTATGATAAATATAGATATATTTTAGGGTTAATTGATTTGTAGGGTTAGAAATAAAAGTTAAAAAGAGAGACTTAATGGGTGAAAATAATAACAATCTAATATCTGCTGCATAACTTTATGACGTGACTTATTAATATAGGTAAGCAGATAGATAAACATGGATTAACATAAAAAATGACGAAGTTACTGTTTGAGGATCCAGAGTGAGGTATCCCTAACTTTGAGGGGTAGAAATTATAAGAGGATCATTTGTCCCCAAATCAAAGGGGTTGTATAGTAGTCTTGTTGTAGCTCATTGTAAGCTAGTAGCTACCACTATGTCTTAGGGTCTCTTTGTCTTATTTTTTATTGTTTTTTTTTTATGTTTCACTATCTTAGAAGAAAAGAACGTAAGGTCTACATGAGATCCATTTATGGACTACCTATTTATGATGTGAATATATAATTAAATATGCTATAACATTGCCACAAATTCAATCACCTTAACATTTTGTAGCAAATAAATTATCAACTTTTATAAGATGCTCATTAGTTGAGAGTTACTAATAACTTCATGATCTTCATTACCTTAATGTGGTCCGTATAAAAAATGTGGATAGACTTGAAAAAAATGTATTTATTCAATTGTTGAGTGGGTTTTAACTCTTTTAAATAATACTTTCTTATATTCTACATATCTGTTAGCACTATAAAGTGGCATGTTAGAATATATGTGTTGTTTATTATATTATTTTTATATGAATATTAGTATTAAATAAAGTGTCTAAACAAAGGATGTTGATGATGCCTAATATATAATAATTGTTGATTATAGTGTTTAATAATTCATTCTATTCAAAATATCTATCATTTTCATGTCTAAAACAACAGATATTTTGAATAAAAATGAGTAATAATTAGTAATTGGTATTTATTGACTATTGAATAATGTATAATAACTTACTTATACGTATATAAGTGGAATCATGGCTAATATTGTGGTTGCGACATGGAAAAAACTTGAAATATGTTGTAATATAATTCAAAATCTATACATTAGTTATGAGTTAGTGAGAATTAATTGAACTTTTTCTTGATAGAAGACTTATATTAGTATCACTTATAGGTTACTACACTTAAACTCTCATTAGTTATGTACATCAAACACCTGTCAGTGAGTTATTAATTACCAACCTTCATTAATCAATCATGATGATTCCGTGTGAATGGTTACAAGGCTATGGATGTTTGACTGCAAATGTTGAAATGAATACTTGCTAATCAAGGCTAGTTTAATTGATGGTCAGTAGTCGTTTAGAAAGATGCTTTATTTCACATCCTCCAACGCACCAACCTACCTCTTAATGTTTTAAGTACTCCCTCCGTCCTGAATTGACCGTCCTGTTTGCTTTATGGCACGTTTTTCACTTCATCAATATTAAACATAAAGATAAATAATTTTATAAAACTAAATTTTGTAACATATAGTTTATTATGTAAGGATTCATATGCAAAACTTAAATTTTTAAAATTAATTTATCTTATATGTTAAAAATTGAAGTCAAACGACATGTCCAAATAGTAAACAGGACGGTCAATTCAGGACGGAGGGAGTAATTTTTAATAGATCAACCTCTCTTTTTTTTTTTTTATATCAAAGTCTCTTTTATTCTCCGGTCGGCAGTGTTTGACTTGCGCGATTGAGCTCAATAAAGGAATATACGTACGGACCTAGTTACTGACTCAGACTCACTTCTGTATTACATTACCTCTACTAGCTTTTGATCATTATAATATGATAATATTGCTGTTCTAGTTAATATGTGATCGACATTATATACTATCGTCATCTAGATGCATGAAACATGCACACATTATATATATACGTCCAGTGTGTTCATACTTCATATGATTTTTGACTGTTCTACATGTCTTTAATTATAATATACTGTTACCTAACTCTAACTAACTGAATACAATACAATGTTCTAAATTGGAGAGGAGGCCAGTATGTATATATTGTAACTTGTAAATGAATATATATACAAAAAAAAAATGCTTGTGAAACGAATCACATGCGGACTTTCAAGTCTCGATCATATTCATATGTCCTTCTTTTTACCTAATTTTTAATGGTACCCTAGCCCAGGGTTTTGTAAAACGACAAAACATCCATCGTTTTTTTTAACAGGAGAAATCGTGCATCATATTGAACATTTAATATTCCACGAAGATTTTGGTGGTCAGTTTAGGTTCTAATTTGAATGGTTATTTGATTCTTTTCTTTTCAGCTTTCCTAAGCTCTTCACTTCACCTGTCTAAATCTTTTCTT